>PYFS01004666.1:0-146029 GCA_003671545.1 Ophiognomonia clavigignenti-juglandacearum | reverse complement strand
ACCCACAGCTGCCACCCCCCCCCTTCCCTTCCCTTCGTCATCCTATCTTGACTTTTTCTGCTGCGCTCTTTCGAAGCGGGGGCCTCCCTCCTTCCTCGACGAATAGAGTCCACATGTCTTATCCTCTGGTCACGGGACGTTGGGTCCTCCTCGATAGAGGAGGGCAGGGACAAAGTATAAAAGGGTGTCTCTTGATCGAGTCTGAGCTGGTTTCTCTTCCTCCTTCTTTCTTCCTGTTCACTCCTCCTCCAAACCTCCATCACAGACATCGTGTGAAGAAAAGAAAAGTTCTCTCACCATCAGCCAGCAGCCAAGGCCTCACTCCACTGTACCAAACCCCCTTCTCTTGAAGACACCTTACTCTTTACTCACACCCAACCAGTGACCGACCACCATCCAAACACCTCAACTCAACCACACCACACCACACCACGCCACACCTCTCGCGTTTGACACGACCACCACCGTCACAATGACCTCCTACTCCCCCACTCAATTCTACACCGGCACCCTGCCCATGCCCATGCCCTCCTCCAAAGGCCACCTCCCGCACCACCACCACCCGCACCACGCGTCCGCCTACTACGGCCGCGCAGAGAGCACCTACTCCGTCTCGCCGCCCGAGGCCCTCGACGCCTCCGTCAGCTCCGGCGCCTCCGGCACCCTGCCCTCCTACAGCTCGCGCCACTACTCCTCCCCGTCCTCGGCCGGCACCGCCAGCAGCTACGCCGGCAGCACCCACAGCGGCGGCGGCTGCGACTACGAGTCCGACGCGCGCTCCGCGAGCGGCGTCGACTTCAACGAGTACATGCACGAGCACCTCGCGAGCTCGTTTGACCCGCTGGGCCTGGATAAGGCGGTGGCGACGCAGGCGCAGACGTGAGTGTTTTTCTCTTTGGTCGTCTTTCCCGCGTTTGTGATTTACAACACATACCATACATGCATTCCAACCGAGGTTGCCAGCAAAAAAAAAAAAAAAAACCCTCCAAAAAATCTGCGCACATTGCGTGCATGGGATTTTGCTGGCAGAATCGGAGCCGGATGTGTTCCCGCGGTCTTCTCCCCGACGACAGCCGTCTCCAAAACGGCACAGCCGCCTCCTCCGAGCCAAAAAGTCAGAACAATTGCGCAAGCTAACACGGCAAATCCCAATTCTCACAGTTCCGGCCGCCTGAACGCAAAGCACCGCGAGCTCCTGGAGCTGCAGAAGCAAGCGCAAGCGCGTCTCGTGCGCTCGCGGGCTCGCTTCGCAGAGGGCATGGAGGACGCGCGGGAGGTGCGCCAGAATCTGGAGTGGACGCAGAAGAAGGTCTCGTAAGTTCATTCCCGCCCCCTCCCCTTTTCCTTGGCGAGCAGTGCATTTTCGCGATCATATAAAAAAAGAGCAAAAAAATCAAAAAAATCACTGCAGCATCTTTTTCGTTGCGGCGCTATGTGTGTGGATTTATTCTGCATCTTCAGCGGCGCCGGGGAGACGGGCGAGACATCGGCGACGGGAGCACCACACGCAGTACAAACGAAGCAGAGAAAGAAAAAAAGCTAACAATTGCCAGATCCCTCAAGACCAAGGCGTCGAAAAAGCACGGAAAGGAGTACAGCAAGGCCCGCGCGCGTTACCCATCACCAGACGGCTACTGAAAGCTCCCCACCGGACTGGCTGGTGGTCATTTTTGAGTTGATGAGGCTCAACTAACGCACCCCACACACAAAATGCCCCCCCTAAACCGACCATGCATCATTCTCAGCGCCACGGAAAAAACAAGGAAAAAAAAAAGAGAACCCTGGCATCATAAATCTCCAGTTGATGTTTTGACAGACAGCGGACGAAAAATACACAAGCGAGGTGGTTGCACGCTTCGCTGTGGCGGCGGCGAGCGGGTGGATCTCGCATCATATCTGCACATCACAGATCTCTGACACACACACACACACTTTTTTTTCTCCCCGAAAGCACATGGCAGCAGCGGTGCGCGTAGGGCTGCATATGCTTCTTTTTTTGGCTTCCCACCTAGCTCACTGGATACACGCCCCCTCCATCCTGCGGGGCGAAACGTTTGGGCACAGCTAGCTGCTGCGCGGCGAGGAAAAGTATTCAGGGGGGGGAGGGGTGTGGGTCGACAACGGGCGTTTCTTGGGGCGAGCGGGCGGGTTGGTTTTTTGAACATGGGCGGTTTTTTTGATCCCCTTCCTTGTCAGTGTACTTGGCGTTTTTCCCATTTCATCACGCCCCACGGGAGGTTTTTTTGTTGTCATGAGCTACGATTGGACGACGGCGCACAAAAAAGTACTGATACATAGGCTTCTGCTTGCTTTTCTCTCCTCGCGTTGTCCCAGGGGGGAGGGGAGGGGGTGGGGTGTGGGGTGGCAGCCCGGGAGTGTGGGATCGTGGCAAGGCAAAGGTTCCACGCCTCCTGCGGCTCGGGCCTTGGAGTGTGGGAGGGCGGGTGCTCCCTTCTGGACGGACGAACCATGATCTGCGAGGACGACCCAGAAAAGCATGGACGGCAGGGAGCAGGGAGCGAGGGAAGGGGTGGGAAACCGGCAGGGATGGGGCAAGGTGGGACGGGCGAGCGAAGCAGCTGAGCTGGAGGGCTGGCACAGGCCACTTTTCCCCTTCGGGCCCATGGGTTACTGCCTCTTCCGGAAGGGGAGTGTGTGTGTGTGTGTGTTGTGTTCGCTTGCTTCCTGTGGGCCACCGTTTCCTGCTCCTCCTGGTTTCTCCCCGCCGTCAGGCTTGCCTCTGTTGTTCTCATTGGGCGCGAGGGAGGTGGGCAGGGTAGGCGTTGTGGGGGAGGGCTTGGTTCAGGCTGGCAGGTTCTCTCGATGTTCCTTTTCGTGCTCTGTAGCTGGGGATTCTGTAGGCGCAATACCAGACTGGTACCTCATGTGTGTGAAGAGCTTGCTAGGACCGGGGCCCAGGCGCCTGAAGGCGGGTCCTGGATAACGGGAGGTGGTGGGCATGGTCCCTGTGCTGTGACCTAACCGGACCCTTGCCCACGTGCGTGCCTCCCCTGTGACCACCCTGAACTGCCAGGCGTCGCTGACGTGAAGCCCGCCCTGTACAGTGCGACGCTGGCGGCGCGGTCGATGGCGCCGAGAGCTAATTTGCAAGAGCCCCCTGTGGTGGGCGGCGTGGGTCGTGTCATGTGATGATGGGCGGTCGGTCTTCTTCCTTCGGCCGTTCTGCCCAGAGGGTTTTCCTCTTTGGGGTGTCACGTGACGCGTGTCGCCACTTGGGTGTATGCAAGGGCAGATACATGGCAACAAAGTTCACGTCGCGGCTTTCAGGTCGCATTGACGCATGGTAGCTGTTTTATTTTTCGTGATTTTTGTGTAGCAACGCTGTTTATACGGCATCTGTCCCTGGGAATATCTGGTGTTGATGATCTGTCAACGCTGAGGAGAAGAATGCAGATGCGCTGGGCGGGGGTTGGAGAAATACAGGAGACTGCCTTGACTGGGTCTTAAATCAAGCCGTCTGCCATAATACCAAGACGGATAACAGTATAACACAAAGTGCGCCATAGTCTTCGAAGTTTTCGTTGAACCAGATGGAAATTCCCGCCGCAGCTCCAGCAAGGATGAAAGAATAATCTATGCGACCTTCGCAGAAGTACGAGACGGCCATTCCGAGAAGCCCACCTATAGGCACAAGCAATAGCCAGCGGTTGTCGAGCTCATGCTACTGCTCTGCGTTGGCTGGCGGATCCACAGGCTGAACGACATCTGCGACAGGCTCAACCTCCGGCGCCACGGTCTCAGGCTGTAAGCTTGCTGTGTCATCTGGGACCATAACGTCGTTTGAACCATCCACCATCGTCTCGCCGATTCCATGTAGTTGTGTGAAATCCGTGTCAGGCAGGTGGCTGGACGATGCAGGTATCGCACTGCCATCACCGCCCCGCAAGCTCGCTTCGTCTTCTGGGCCCGCAACATCATTTGAATTACCAATGGTCGATTCGCCGATCGCATGGCGTTGTGTGAGCTCTGTATCAGGTGCCTGGCTGGGTGCTGCAGGCACCACACCGGCATGACTGCCGTTTCGCGACGCCCAAGTGCCTCGCGGCTGCAGGCCCCTCTCCCTTTCTAGCTTCTCCCACGGGTTCTCGATCATCCTAGCGTCGTAATATCCCTCCCACCACGGTTTTCCCGGTTCCGTAGTGTGGTGAAAGTCGTGACCGCTGCTGCCCCCTCCCCGTCCTCCTCTACCGCGGCGCTGGTTTTGACCGCGACCGAACGAGGACTGTGGTGGCCGGGCTGGTAAGCCTGGTGGGCCGTTGTCGATGATCGCGTTGTTCGTGTTCACGGGGCCGCCAAAAGCACCTGCGCCCGTTCCAGGTTGGAATTCAGAAGCCGTGGTACCGTCCATGCCTCCCTCATAATCATCCTCATCCTCGCCGAGATCGATCTCATCCGGATCGACGGCACCAGCCCCAACAGGTGGACGCGATGGAAGTGACGCCGATGGCAGCGGCAAATGTCGACGAGCTCCAAGTGGCGCGTTGTTGGCGCCTGTCTTTGACACGTTGCCTCCCTTCTTCTTCCCCGATGACGACTCCAGGGCGACATCAATCGCGGCGTCTGCGTTTGCGTTGAACTTGCGCTTGGCTGGGCGCTGGGAGCCGAAGCCTGAGAAGCCCATTGCTTCGGCCATCGCGGCGGCTTCGGGGTCGTCGTCAAATTCCATTGCGCGTCACAAGTGTCGGGTATTGTGGTGCGAGAATTGGCGTCAGATCGCGGATTGAAGGAGACGGACACTTTTTTGCAGTCCGCGTGTTGTTTTCCTGTGGTGCTTGAGAACCAGACAGCTTGTCAAATGGCCTTGTGTCGCATGTGCTTCTAGTTGATGAGCTGCGAGAATGACGCGATACGAGACGAACGTCCAAAAATGCGCGCGCAAGGATGTGGTGACGCTGATGCTCAATGTTGTGAGCACTGGCGGTGGGAATTGGTCAGGCTGATGAGGTTTACAAACAGTTCCTTCCGTGGGAGTTTGAATATATCGCAGGGATATTGATGCGCTGAGCAGGAGCTCTCAGCAGGGGTGGATGGCTTGCGGCGCCTTCCCGCAGCGCATGTCCCCTGTCGCCAGCATCCGGACAGCGCCTCCACTCACTGAGTGCCTGCTGTGATGCTCACTGCGGCCACATGCAGTCTTCTACTCCAGTACTTCAGTATTGAATCATACTCCGGTGCATACAACTTGGGAGGAGCCAAGCACAATGAGATATGGATCCACGATTTTGGAAGTATTTTATTTTGGAAAATTCTCAATGGTTGTGTCATACGGTGTTTTCATAGCAGATATGGAGGTTTCGCCGCGAACTCGAAACGGACGGAACTTTTGAAACGGTGTTGGAGTTTTGTCATCCTGGCAAGCTGGCCACCGTTCTTCAACGTCATGCCTCGACCTGCACGCTCATCAAAAGCAGTGAAACTCGATTCCATTGTCAATTTCCACAATCATAGAAGACTTGACCGTTCCAAGCTTTTCTCTCCTAACTGTAGATTTATTTGTCTGTTCACTCGCCATCCTGCACCATGGCGCCCAACGCCATCGTCCTCCGCACCCCGTCCAAATACGCCTCCTCCTCCCCATCACCATCACCATCAGCATTCACCCCTCCATCCCTCGACTGGCTCCACCGCACCTGGACCGTCACCCACTCCACCCTCGCCATGTGGCGCACCGCGCAAAACGTCCGCATCACCTACAAGCCCCTCCCACCCTCATCTGCCGACGCCAGTCGAGCACGGGTAGACGACCTCGTCGAGTACGAAAAGTCCTCAGGCAAAGGCGGCATCAAGACCGTCGCAGGAGTCGACACGGCTTGCGCTGCCAACGACACGGCCAACTGGGACTGGCGCGGGAAGGGGCTGCTGGGGTTCGTGACGAGCCATTGGGAGGTGCTGGGGTGGGGGGAGCGGGAGCGGGAGGGAGCAGAGCTGGAAAGGTGGGTGATTACGTGGTTTGCGGCGACGTTGTTTACGAAGGAGGGCGTGGACTTGTATTCTGATCGGAAGGGCGGAATGGGGAAGGAGTTGGCGGCGGAGATTGTGGAGGGGTTGAAAGGGTTGGAGGCGAAGGAGCTGGTGCAGATGGTGGAGAGGGACATGAGGGAGGTGAAGGTTGTTCTACCGTGGAAGGACAGTTGAGTTCTTGGGCTAATTGATGGTGAGTAGCTAGACAGTGGATTTGAGATTGTGCTTGGGCTAGTGCAGCAACCAGAGCAATATGTAGCGACCTGCAATAGTCTCGTAATGTGTGGAACGTTTGTGCTGTATAATGCAAAGGTATCTAGGGTATCTCTGGTATAGCAAAAAAGATAATTGTATGCTCATCTCTTGCGGTCGCCTTCCTCTCTGTGTCGGCGCTGGTGACTATCCTTGTCCAGCGGATCAACGGAATATGCAGACCGTGCTTCCTCCAAGGATTCCCGTCGTGTCGCCTTGTCCGAATCATCATCGTGTGCCCTTTCATTGCGATGCCTGCTTCGATGTTGCCGCCGTTCTTCATGCC
Source organism: Ophiognomonia clavigignenti-juglandacearum (assembly GCA_003671545.1). Lineage (NCBI taxonomy): Eukaryota > Fungi > Ascomycota > Sordariomycetes > Diaporthales > Gnomoniaceae > Ophiognomonia > Ophiognomonia clavigignenti-juglandacearum. The sequence continues at coordinate 139,509 of PYFS01004666.1, read as the reverse complement.
GTCGCTCTGAATGCTCCGAACGATCTGCCCGCTGGCTGCTCCGATGTTCCCGACTGTCATCATGTCGCCGCTCTGTACGATCTGATCGATCAGCGCGGGGTTTGCTTCGGTGGTCCGGACTGTCATCACGTCGTCGCTCCGTGTGCTCTGATTGACCGGTCCTGTGTCTGTGCTTGTCGCCATCCCTATGCCTGGCCTCACGATCATGACGGTCATGCCTGTCACTCCTACGGCGTTTCGCCCGCCTCCGCTCTTCTTTTATGAGTTGTTCGAGGTCCCTCGCCCTCTCCTCGTTTTCCTTCTTCCTCTCCTTCTCGATCTCGCGCACCTTCTTGGCACCCATCTTCATCATCGCCAGCGGATCATTGGACACAATTCTCTTGACCTCGCGATCCTGCCTCTTGGGGTCCTCTCGGCCCCACACGTTCTTGGTCGGCGCCTCCACACCGATTTCGTCCTCTTTGGCGGCGCTGGCAGTGGCAGGTTTCCGCGCGCCGGCCGAGGCATACCACGGATCGCCCGCCGACAAGCTGTCTCTGCCCGCAGCGTTGGAAAAGCGCATGGTGAACTGGTCCTCGTACTCGCGCTTCTTCCTAGCGGCCTCCTCCTCGTACTCGGGATTCTTCCCATCCTTCGTCCTGATGTTGGCCTCCGGCGGAGGAGCGCCCACCAAGTCAATATGCCCATCTCTTCCCAAAATATTCACTTCTCTCCTCTTCGGCGCCCGGGCACCGAGCTCTTCTGCAACCTTGTCCCCCATCTCGGCGCGCTCCCGCGCAACCCTCATCTCAAAGTCCGTATCATCCTCGCCATTCCGCTTGCGCTTCCGCGACGCAAAGCCCGTAGCGCTGGACTTGTCTCGTCGCGCAAAGGAAGTGCTGGCAGGATCGATGTCGGGCTCGGGCTCGGGAAGGGGAGGCGGGGTCTCGCCGCGAAGTAAGGCGAGGCGGCGCGCGGCGTCGACGTCTTGCATGCGCTGCTCTTGGGCGTGCTCGGCGGCTTCGGCGGCGGCCTCGTCGGCGCGGACGCGCGCGATGTTGGTGGCATTGTAGACGTTCCAGGATTTCTTGCCGAGGAGGTGGCTTGGGGTGGTGTCAGCGACTGGCAGGACGGGGGAAGATCGCGAGTGGGCAGGGCGGGTACGTACAGAGGCATTGTCGTTGGTCAGCTGGTGTTGGTTGTTGGCTAGACAAGATTAGAAGAGGCAAGGAAAGAAAAGCTGGCACCTGGGCAGGAGGCGCTTGAGGGCGTGCCGAGGTCGTTCGTCATAGGTCGAGTACTGTGATCTGTGCGACTGAAGAAGACGTGTTGGTGGAAAACGCCCGCGTTGGTTGGACGCTGTTGGGTGAGTCACAACAGACATTCAAGGGTGTGAGAAGTGGTATATATAACGGACAGCAAAGCTTTCACTCTGCGACAGCCTTGTCCTCTTCAATTTCAGAGTTGCAAATTCGACGATGGCTTCATTATTGACCAACATGTTGCGCAGGCTTCAGGTGCTTCGCGGGGTGGTACCGCTGCATGCAGGGGCCATATCCAGCGGCATGCACCCGCCATCTAGCCCCTCCTCTGGCGCCTGCCCCGCATTTTACGATGTGGAGACCGGATTGCTGGGTGCCGGCCCCGACCTTGAACCCTGGAACGAGTGGACCGATGTTGAGCCGCTGACGGAGCTAGAGCTGGCAGGCACTCAGGGGCGCCCGCGCATTACGAGTGACGACAAGCCGAAGCACGGGCAGGAGCAGCCGCTGTTGAAGAAGAGGTGTCCTCCTTGCCGGCCGCATCCGCCCCATCTGACCTTCTCAAACACAACAACAAACACAAGCGTCGACGCTCCTTTTACCTCTGCACTATCTCCAGCACCCTCACCAGCACCCTCACCACTGCGATCTGCACTGCCATCACCATTGCCATCGCCTCCGCCCTCACCACCGGAACCACCAAAGCTCGCTGCACGAATCGAGCCCCCCAAAACAGCAGCGGCCAACCACATCGAATCCCCTTCCGCTCCGGCGCAGCGAACTTCCCGTGACACCAAGCGCACATCGCCGCCGAGTCCGCTTCTTGCTGTCCACACCGCAGACACCATGTCGTACCGGCCCGACGAGAAGCTGTTCGGCAGGCGGGAAGGAGGCCTGCCCTCGAACCCAATGTCCAGAAACAGGCCACAACAGCCTCCGCGGGGCTCCTATGGGCAGGATCCATACGGCCAGCCTCCACGGGGCTCCTACAACCAGGACCCTTATGTGCAGCCGCCTCCACCGCCTCAGCGTGTGCCCGTGTCCCGGGCCCCGCCTCCAGACCTTGGAGCGAGACAGCTCATGGTGAGAGCGGGGGAAGGAATCACCAACTTCGCCCAAGAATTCATATTTGCGAACTGTGTTGGGATTAGTGCGCGGGAGTGGGGTCTCAGTCCTGGGGAGCAGGTCCCCCTCCGCATCAACACCAACAAAGGTCGCGAATACATAGCCCAGGCGAAAGCAACGCCTGAAGTCGAGGACGGGAGGATAGCAGTCGGCGACCCTTCACGCGTCTGGATGGGCAATTTGAAGATGAACGAGGGCTTGTCTGTCGAGACCTTCAACGTGATTGAGCTTGGGCAGAAAGCCTATCTCAGTTCCGTCACCGTCGGGGTACGATTTGCCTCTAAGCAACCATTCAAATGGCCTGACACCCCCATCGACCAGGAAGACCTCATCAAATCCTTCGTCAAAGCCTGCGAGAACCGTATCCTTGCTCCGGGACAGAGCGTCTTTTTACTCTACGAGAATATTAGGCTGTTGCTCATCGTGACTACCGTCCAACTGACCGACATGAGCCTCGAGAAACCTACGCAGACAGACAGTCCCGTCGCCGATCCAATGACCAGAGGTATACTGACGCGTCAGACGGACGTTCAATTATTTAAGGATCCGGAACAGGGCCAAAAGGCCGTCAATCTGAAAGGCAGCGCCAAACGAGGCGCCAATGCCATCGTTCGTCCTGATTTCAAATTTTCCGAGTTAGGCATTGGCGGTCTGGACGATGAGTTCTCCATCATCTTCCGTCGCGCCTTCGCCTCCAGAATCTTTCCACCCAATCTGATCGAGCAGCTTGGTATCATGCACGTCAAGGGCATTCTGCTGTACGGCCCTCCTGGTACAGGAAAGACGCTTATCGCCCGGCAGATTGGCAAGATGTTGCAAGCCAGAGAGCCAAAGGTCATCAACGGTCCTGAAATCCTCAACAAGTATGTGGGTCAGTCTGAGGAGAACGTCAGAAAGATGTTTGCCGATGCCGAGAAGGAGTACAAGGAGAAGGGCGACGAAAGTGAACTGCACGTCATCATCTTTGATGAGCTTGATGCTGTGTGCAAGCAACGTGGCTCGAGTGGTGGCGGCACCGGTGTTGGCGACAGCGTCGTCAACCAGTTGCTCAGCAAATTGGATGGTGTTGATCAACTCAACAACATTCTTCTCATCGGCATGACAAATCGCAAGGACATGATCGACGATGCCCTTCTGCGTCCAGGTCGCCTTGAAGTGCAGGTTGAGATCAGTCTGCCAGACGAGAAGGGCCGAGGACAGATTCTCAGAATCCACACCAGCAAAATGCGAGACAATGGCAGGATCGCAGACGATGTCGACCTTGATGAGCTGGCCGCTCTGACCAAGAACTTTTCCGGTGCGGAGCTGAACGGTCTCTCCAAAAGCGCGGCTTCGTTTGCGTTCAATCGCCACACGAAAGCTGGTACAATGGTGACTGTGGGAGACGATGTTGACACACTCGTTATCACGCGTGACGACTTCATGGGAGCCCTAGCAGAGGTAACACCCGCGTTCGGCGTCTCGGATGAAGAGCTCACCAAGTCCATCATCTACGGCATCATTGAATTTTCCCCCAACATCAATCAGATCATCGAGTCCTGCATGGTTTACCTGAATGGCCTACGGAACCCGAACTCGAAGTCACCCAAGTTCTCCTTGCTGTTTCACGGCCCAGACGGAAGTGGAAAGACATCCCTCGCAGCACACATCGCCAAGAAGTCCGAGTTCCCTTTCGTCAAAATCATCTCACCAGAGGCCCTTGTCATGCACCGTGATGAAATGGCCAAGAGAGACCACATCCACAAGATCTTCACTGATGCAGTCAAGTCACCCCTGAGCATTCTGATTGTGTGAGTATCAACCCCGGCCCAGCAGCTCATTCCTGTGGAGAAGAAAGTTACTGATGAGTTCATCATAGCGATGACATCGAGGGACTCATCGAGTGGAATCCCGTCGGCCCACGCATGTCAAACACGATCCTTCAGACCCTAAGGACACTCATCCGCTCCGTGCCGCCCAAGGGGCACCGTTTGCTCATCATGGCCACCACCTCGCGCCGAAATACCCTTCAGCAATTGGACCTGACCTCTATCTTCAACAAGGAGATCGCCGTGCCCAGCTTGCACAGTCTGAACGAATTGGAACATGTGCTTCGGGATCAGAATATCTTCCGTGACCAGGGCGCCTTGGTCGAAGCAATGAATCGTGTGGCTGAGGTCACTCACGGGTCGAATGAGATCAACGTAGGCATCAAGAACATCCTCGAAATTGCAGGCTCGGCGAGGGACCTCGAGGAACAGCAGAAGGTGGATTGGTTCACAGAGGAAATGCAGCTAGCCATTGCGAGTCAATAAGGTGCTGCCAGATAGACAAGTGTACAGAGTATTTGGCCTTCGTGAGCACCTCTGTTGATAGATTTAGAGTTTGAAACTGCTTGCGTATTATTATCTATGGGATGCCGGGCAACCCGTCCTCCACTGTGTGTTAAGGATTTTCCTGGGCTTAGCTAGTATGGGCCTTTCTTCATTGACATTTAGGCATGCTTCAAAGCGACCGGCGACATTCGGCGATGGGCAAAAGCAGGTGCTCGTCATGGACCACTCGACATCTGCGACGTGCCATAGCAGGACTAGTTGAAGAAGAAGCCGACTCCCTGCGAGAAATCGGCAATATTCACAGGCATTTTGGAGTTCCCACAGTCATCCAGTCCCGGGCGATCGTCAACAGATTCCGGTTTTCTCGGACATGATCTCTCCCAGCAGCCTAGCAAAGTAAGTGGAGTTTCATCGAATCAGAAATGTGGGTCAAGATTGGCGCCCTCGCCTTGCATCAAACAATCCTATCGCCAGCCTGCATAGACGCCTGTCACTCCTGCATACTGCATATCGCCACCGGTTTTGAGTTCGCCTGCGCGTCCTCGGAGGCCAGGGGCGCTGGCCCCCAAACTCCCCGCTTCTTTGCTGCAGTCAAGGCTGCCTGGTCGGAATTTTGGTTTTTGCGAAGTCTACCGTTCCAACGCCGCTGCTCCTACGGCAAGACAGCAAGCACATCCTGTCCTCGAGAACTATTGTCCTTTGCTTCGACCTCATACGACTGATCCCTCCATTCCTTCCGAGGATGGAGACCATCGGCGGCGTGTCCGCCATCTTCAGCTTAGTTGAAGCTCTCGGGAAATTGGCCAAGTTCGTTCAGCAGGTGCAGAACGCGCCACAAGAGTTCTACCAGCTCCAGGTCGACCTCGAGGATATGCACCATGTGGCAAAAGTCATTGCAGATGCAGAAAACGCTATCCTCAGTAGGCTGCATTCTGAGGGCGGTCGAAAATTCGATGCACATCATGGGAACCTCCGCCAAGACCATCTCAGAGGTCTCCGGCGCCTCTCCAAGGAGCTGCTTCGGACTGTGCAAAGCCTAGACAAGCTGATCACTTATTCTGTCGACCCGAGCGGCAAATTCACGAACAAGAATAACTTCCATTGGCAGACGGGGAGACGATATAAGACGTTAGCTCTGCAGAAGCGCGCCAATGACATAAGGTCCAAGATCAACGACCATATGGCTTCTATAAATGCGCTACAGAGGTCAGTCAGAGTCTGGTGGCTGCTTTCGGGGCTTGTCTGTTATGAGAGTGGTCCGGGCCCAAGTTGACAGCCTGCAGTACAGACATCTTGGTCGCTGTGATGTCGTTGAGAAATACAGAATCGGCGGAGCCACTACGACAAGAACTAGCTGAGCTGGAGGACGCAAAACACCTCATCCATCCGCCATCCTACCGGGAAACGTCCGTGTCGAACCCATCAACCGCCCAACTGCCGGCAGCGCCGAGGCATAGTCCACTGATTGAACCAAAGATATTGGCAAAGACACCCATCGCAGTGGATCTGCAAAAGGTACCGACCGGAGACTACGGCCCGCCTATAACTTGGACGAATGGGAGTGGCATGGCGGCAGCATCCCCGCGTATACCTCCTCGTACCCCGTCGCCAATACAGGTGTCAAAGTATCGGGCCAACCCTTCGTCGAAGTCCCATTCTTCACTTTCTTGTCCACTACAGAAGATAGAGTGTGATGCTGCATTCGCGATGTCTGGGATCAGCCAACAGAATGTTGATACCCAGGGAAAGATCTCGCCAAATCCCGACCAGTGCGTTGTCGAGAAGTCTGTGTATCAAGTTACTTTGAATTCAGATGAGCTAGACTCCAACTGTAGCAGATCTGTGGAAGACGTGCCAGGCTTAGTAGGTGACCTACTGGCTACATGCGAGATACCACCTCCTGATAGCGATTCGGATGGTGATGCCGAGGACGAGGAGGTTGTGGTAATGCAGAAGGAGGAAAAGGAGACTGACGAAGGCGCGTATCGCCCGCCGTCCGTCAAGGGCGCTGGCGAAAATCATGGAGGAGATATTCTCAACCGCCGCGAAGCTCTAGATCTGGTACCATCCGATGGGAGGGCTGGGCAAGGGCTTGAAGCAGAGGTTCTCGACCGCAGCGAAGTCACAGATCAGACATTGTCTGATCATTCCCTGCAGGAGTCTCCCGACACTCAATCATCTCGGCCGGCTGGCTACTGGGTGGTAAAGAAGCCCGACGATACCTGGTTTACAGATTGTCATGATTACTGGTTGGGCGAGCATGATGAGTTTCTCAAAAGACCCGACAGCTCGTCAACGGAGATTTCTGTTACTGGACAAGATATGCCGCTACTTACAGTCCAAATTCCGCCATCTATGGTCGAAGCCTCGTCACCTGTGGTAAAGTCTCCGTCATCCGTGGTCAGGTCTCCCGAACTGCCCGTGGTCAAATTCGACCGTCGCAAGATATGGACCTTCTCATTGCAGCTACAGACCTCATCCTTCTTGCGACCGATCATGGGTGTCTCGGTACTTTCACTCGGATGGCGGGCAGACCCGGAGATTTTCGAGCATAAAGTGCACCCAGACCAATCCCAGTCACCCTTCAACGTCCAGTTTCGATACTTTCTTCCGTCTTGGATTTTTGGCGATGCTACTCTGGATCTGTTTCAGTGGAACAGGGTGAATTCCACGTTGTTCTGCCCCCGCCTCACGCAGTCCAGAGAGGTCGATAACCCAGATCTGGCCATAGCTATTCGGAAAGCCGATATTGGATGGATCCAACAACAGATGCAAAACAGGACTCTCCTGCCAGGAGACAGTGTCAAGGGAATCGGGGCTCCTTTGGAGGTATGTTCAATGAAAGGGATCATTCTTGCCCTGGCTTCCTTCCATACGGCCCAGCCTAACAGTACTCTCAGTACAGCCTCAACCTACTAGATTACGATGAAGGCTATGCCATGGCAGAGCTGTATTTACGAAGTGGCTTTCGGTGTCTCGACACGCCTGCCTACACAATGTACGTTACGAGATACCCTCCAGGGCTGCTGCATGTTTTTTCTGGGCCACTGAAGTTAATGAGTGATTCTCAAAGGGGCGCTGGCCGCCTTGCCATGTTCAAGCTGATAGCATCTCGGTCTGAATTGCCTCCTCGAGTTCAAGCCATTTTGCAACGAGTTGTTGATTTGGACGGTGTAGCGGCCTTGGGGCGCTCCACCGCGCTTCACGACGCCGTGCTCGAACGGGGCAGCTCTTCTGTCCGAGAGATCCTGGCCAGAAACGCTTTCGATGTGGAAGCACGTGACAAACTTGGATTCTCGGCTTTACATTGGGCTTGCGTTCGGGGGCGCCCGTCGGATGTGAAAGCGTTACTGAAGCACGGGGCCGCGGTGAACGCTGCGACGGTTTTTGAATCCTGGACCCCCCTCCACTTGGCCTGCATGTTCAGAGAGTTGGACATCACGGCTCATCTCATCGAATCCGGGGCAAATGTGAGTCTCGAAGACTTCCGCGGATGCACGCCTATCCATTTCGTGGCTGATAGCAACGAAATATGCGAGCGTCTCATCGCGGCTGGGGCCGACCGATTCCATACGGACTTTAACGGCAATAACCCGCTCCATACCCTGGCCAAGGTTCCTACGCTGGGAGGAACCCAACGGAAACTGGATCGCGATGTATGGGCCACTTTCTTCGGAGACATGCGTCTGTGGAGCCAGATGAACGATGAGGGAGAAAGCCCCATGCAAATAGCGGCGATGTACAACCCAGGCTTCACCTTGTGTTTTGAAAATCCTCAGGCGCCTATGAGCAAGCAATCCCTGTCTCTAGGCCGGAATATCTTTCATTTCATTGCCCTGTACTGGAACAAGACGGACGCCGATAATTATTTTAGGACGTACATGTTGAGGGCCTGGGAGCGTGGTCTGGACTTTATTGAGGACCCCGACGCCTTGGACGACGAGGAAAAGACACCTATGGAGTTGTTGGAATCGAGGATGTTCATGCCGGATACAGAAGGAGTACCTGGAGTGCAGAAGCCTACTGCCGGTGCTGTTCTCTCGCTGGTAGCCTTGCTTGACGAAGTACGTCGAATGAGGTGGTATTTCGTGCTGGACTGCCAGGCAGATCCGCTGTATCCGCCGCCTATTGAGGAGCGAAGAACGCCACAGGAAATCAGCAAAGCGAAGAAAATTTCTCTATGGCGTCGCAAACTTGAGGAGAAGGAATATTACGGGCGGGCTACAAGTGACCATCTCAAGTGGTTAAACGAGACTTGGCGACCAAGTCAGGAATACCCGTGGTGGAGAGATATCGACGACAACGATAGCGAGTTGCTCAATGTTATCATAGAGCACAGCGAGTTTTCTTGATGGCATGATGATGAAAGCTGCTACGCAGTTCTATCTGGTCGTGAACTTGTCAAGATCGTTGACATGGGGAGCTTTTTCCATGTTGGTCATAGCCGAAGAGACCACCGATACATCAAAAGTCGTCTGTTGTCGCGAGCCATGGTGGCGAGGGGAGGAGGGAGAGGAGACCGACAGGCTCCAGCAGCTTCTGAAGTCCACGAGCACAACTCCACCTTCCACGACGCACAATAGTCTCGCTGATCCTCCGGAGTTCAGACGGAAGACGTCAGACTCTCTGAGCAGTGAGGTATAGAGGTGCAGGGAAACTTGAGAATGCAACCAAACTTCCCTCCGATCTGGGAGTCGTGCAAAGTTCGGGTCAGTGAAAGCTGACTTAGAGCTGTAGGTGCATCCCGTATATGATGCCTTTTTTTTCTCTTCTTGCCTGCGCCCTCACCCCCGGCCAGTTGAGACTGAGAAGCCAGTGATGACAGGCATGTGATTCGACTATTCAGATATGAAAAAAAGCATATGTCCCCAAAATTGGCAAAGCGGGCGCGCAGTGTTGTCCCAGTTCGGACCCGTCGGGGCACCATTCGGTCGCAGTTCGAAGCAAAGCCGATAGGATAGCATGGCCGGAATACATGTGCTTACCGGTTGGTGCTTACTCTCATGCACCGTCCGTCGGAAGCTGTAGGAAATATCTGCAAAAAAAACAGGGAGAGTGAGTTGTGTGAAGCATGCAGCAGAAGATAGAGCGTTGTGCAGCGGAGACCGTGAGTCACATATACTGGGAGGTACCATGAAAAAGAAAAAAAAAGATATTCTGTCAGCCTGGACGGGTAGATATACGAAGACCTAGGAAGAGTGTCAATCCTAATCTGCTTAAATTTCCGAAGGCGAAAGACCCAAGAGTCCAAGGCAACAAGTGTTCAAAACAAACTAAAGGATGGAACACGGGGCCAGAAAGGATGAGTTTTATGAATGTCTTTACGGATACTCTTCTTCGACGAGTTCAATGGCTTTATGGTCAAGTATCGCCGAAACATATCGCTCCCCCATCGCCCGTGCACGCTCCTCAGACTGCATCGCCGCAGGCGTCATATACCACCCGAGGCCGGAGAGCGTGTACTTACGATACTCGCTCACCGCGACATCCCATTCGACCTTGGGTGCTCCAAGCCCTCCCAACACATCTAGATAATGTCTCAGGACATCGAACTCATGCTCTTTCCGGTCATCGATGGACATAGACCCCACGACGAAATACGCAACGTCGTGGAACGGTGAACCGACATGGATGAGCTGCCAATCCAAGAAGCGTGGAGACTCGTTCTCCGTGAGCCACGTATTGCCGATATGGGCATCTCCATGCACCAGGCAGTGAGGGAGGCTCAGATCGCGATTCCGCCTGTCGAACACCTTCCGATAGACCGTCGCCAGACGCGCCTCGGTCCAGTCCGCGGGGTGTGGCCGCCCGGCCTCGACCATGGTCGACTGCCACATGCTGACCAGGCCCAGCACAAGGGGATCGTAGGTATTGACGAGCCAGGGGTAGTCCTCCGGGCGGGCGCCCCAAGTGCCCGCGTGCAGGGCGGCCAGTTGTGCGACGGCGGCGCGGACACGCGCGACGGGCCATGTCTCGGTTGGCTCGCCAAAACGCACATCCTGTTGCCCCTTGCCGAGCTTGCCGTCGGACAGGTTCTCTAAGACCACGAGGCCCTGCTTGCTGTTTCGACCGGACCAGAAGGACTGGCACGTCTCGACGTGTGCGAGCTTGGGCGCGACAAGGCGGTAGAAGTCCGCCTCTTTCTGGTACATCCCGACCAGGGGGACATGGGCGTTCTCGGCAATCATGGGCTGATTGAAGCCACCCTTGACGCATACATGGGTTGGTTGTCCCTTCGAGGCTTCGGGGTCCTGGTACGTGATGGCGAGGTGCACTTTGCTGGCCGTGGCCATTAAAGTGGTCTTTGTGACCTCGGCCGTCTTGACCTTGTGGCCGAGGATGCTCGATAGCCAGTCGGCCGTGACATCGTCTGGGATTAGCGGGAGTGCCTCTTCAATTTCCAGTCCATGGGTCGACATTGTGTTCTGATTCTGAAAGTGACTTATAATGCTTAGGATAAACAGAAAGCGTGTCAAGCGGTGCGTGTGGTGTCACTTTGCCGAGTATCATGAACAAGGAATCATAAAGGGTGAGAGAGAAGGGACAGAGATATATAGACGCCGCAGGGCGGATACATAGTAGGTAGGTAGATATATGAGGTATTACGCGCAGTACGACCGCACTGCAGCTTCCGAAGCTCCTCGAAGAGGAATCGTTTGTGGGCCCGGGAGATCTTGGTGGTATTCCTAGTGGGCCTGTGGGATTTACTGTAGAGTTGACCTACTGAAATATTTCCCCAGCGGCCGGAAACCCTCTTCCAAGAACGGACCCACACTATCCTACTTGTGCGTAGTGGACGTCGACGTCCATTCATGTTGCAACTCGTGACCGGTCCCGGCAGGATGACAGCCAAAGTTAGTGGCCGGACAGACATTCGTGACCTTGCTGTTCACCAGACTTCGGCTGGAGTAAGTAACTGCTCAACTCATTGTTGAGACTCGTGTAGATGCGTGGTCCACACGCACCCATGTGGATGGGTCCTCGGGATGCTGCTGTTGGTTTGATGGTACCTAGATAACAGATACCCGAACTGTCCACACGCCCGAGATTTGAACGTGTCTAGGCGAGGAGACCAACAGCAAGATCGATGTTCGGCCAGATTGCGGACACCTGGGCGCTCTAAAGTTCACACACCCTGCCATCGGATCTGACTTGCGGCCAAATTACGTGGACCGACCCGAGCATTTCGAACCGATATCTCTGTGGGAAACTTATGTTCATAGCAAGCATCCAATAGAGGCTCGGATCGAGCTAAATTGGTAATAGAATGCAACCTCCTTGCCATCCTTTCACGTGGCCATCATGCTAGGGCGTGGGCCGTGTGGTTCAAAGTCTCGCAAGCCCTCTTTCTCCTGCAAACTCGCCCTGATTACTTATTTAGGTTTGTTCTCAGGTGAAGTCCATAGAAAATTGTAAAATGGGGTTCAGTTTGCTCGTCAACAGAGTCTCCATCGCCCGCTCCACCGCCCGCTCCATCGCCCGCTCCATCGCTCGCTGAAGCCCTGGGTCGACGACCGGGGTACAGAAGTCGTTGTAAGATTCATAGATTGCCATGTCTCTTACTTGTGACTTGTATGCCTGAATGGCCTCACAAGCGCTCGTCTTAGGCAAGCTTCTCACCGTGTCCAGCTGCATTCGGAGCGAGATTTCCAATGCTTTCGGTAGAGCGTGATCAACTTAGAAGGCAAAACCCGATGGTGTGAAGACTGGTGTCTTGTCAGGTCTTCCATCGATCGGGGTCCAGGCTAAGGGCCATGGCCTCCAGGGGGGATTGTAGTCGGCCTTCGTGGCTCACGATACGGTAGTAGATGTGCGTTGGCGAGATCGTATAGTCAGTCTTCCAAGCATGCGATGCACGCTCAAAGACCGAGCCACCGATATATTTGGTTGTTCTCGAGGCGTCTCTAGTCAATACTCGCCGCGCTGCCAGGGACTTGAGGGCGTAGACTTTGTCTCTTACATCGTGACACCTGCCAGGGAGAGACCAGACTAATAACATCCCCAAGGACTTAGCTGTCCCGGCATCGGCCCTTTGGAAAATAAGTTTTCCCGGAGATTAATCAGATGGAATGCTTCATGCCACCTGGTAACCCCTTGACTCTGGAACAAGGCGCGAGATCGTGAAAGGTCCTCCTAGGGGCACCCGCAGGTGCCAGAGAAAAGAACCAGCCGCTCCGCCATGACGAATTTTTGAATTACCCACATCCGCACCCAGTATTCTCGAGTGACAGTATCTTCTCAAGCTTCGGTCCCTATACATCATGGGTCGCAGGCCCCTTTCCCCCTACCCGGCTCATCGAAGGAGGCTCTGAGGAGGCAAAGTGTAGCATCTTCATCCTCCACCAGAAGTCTTCTTGCGAACGCATGATACTATATCCCGACTCCAGATGCTCCCGGTGGCAAAGTTCTTTCAGCAAGTCAAACCCCTCGTCCGACTGCACCGCAGACGGTCCCAGCCAAGCCACGATCAGGCACGCTTTGGAGTATGTGATATCTATGCATCATATCAACCTGGTGACCACGCTCCCGGAGATCATCTTGATTAATACAGATTATATCAATTCAACAGTACCGGGGCAGCGCATCGGTTCCTGTTCCATTGCAGACATCTCGCCTTCAGGCGTCCGTATCGTATGCGAAGTTCCGTAAAACCGACAAGGCCGCATAATAAAGATTCTCCCGAACACGGAAAGCACAACCATTGAGCGTGATCAAGTGGTCCGAGCCAGGTTCGCCCCAAGTATAGGACAAGGCTGCATATGCCGGGCACGATGAGGTGGCGTAGGTGGTTAATGTGCATATGAATTTGTTGGAACGCAGGATACCTACTAAGTAGGTATTCTCGCCCGACGAAGACAGACCGGCGGGGGTGCTGAGGCCGACGCACAAGGATGCCAAAGACATTGTTAGGGTGTTGACACAAGCACAGGATGTCGGGTGGTCGCAGGCTGAGGACATTCCGGGGGTTTCTCGAGTCCAAGCAGCGAGTACTCGATGATGGGTCGGCGCGGAAGACCAGGCTCTGGATTTAAAGGCGGAATCTTGATTGTGAGTGACAAAAAGTATGTGAGCCAGCTGGTCTGTGGTGGAGGGATATCTATGATGGAGGCAGCGCGTTGCCTGGTTTTCCAAGGTTTTCATCACGGATGGGGACCATGAGCTCTCATGAGGTGAGACCGGCAACACGCATCCCTACCTAGCGTCTACTGGTCGTTGAAGTGGGCGCGCATCGTTGGGCTAGTCCGGACTGTCGGCGCACCACTCACGCATATTATAGCTCGGGGTGAGCTGACAGCATATCCGGCATATGGGTGCTTATTCTTATGCAGTGTCTCTGAGCCGGAGTCACTTTGCAGTTCTTGAATATAGTGTTACATAAGTAGGTCACCAGGTCCTTCCACCTACCTAGGTAATTGCAAAGTCCAGGTATCTTCCTACATGCATGCATTTGCGAGCGCTTTTTCTAATTCATGTTAGGATATATAAAGACAGCTACGCCGTACTCCTTTGGATGAGGCCCTAAGAATACTGCGAGCCGAGGTATTTATATCGACCCAACGAAACCTAGGCAGCTCCCTTAACCCAGGCAATCTGTAAGACTAGCTGACTACATAGTAGGTAGGTATTTGATTAATAAGAACTAGCAGGCTTCTACGATAATAGGTGCCGGCATACCAGCGAGCCACGCTTTATGGTGTGGCAGTCCATGCTTAGGGCTGAATGGGGCTGAAAAGGATCCGGGCCCTGCGGCCACTCCGAATGGACGCCCAGTCGGCCGCACGACGGCCGCACGATGGCTGCTAGTATCAGTGTCCCTGGTTGGTGTGGCACTTGCAGGATTCCAGGCCTGGGATTGGAGGCACCATTAAAACCAGCGACAATACAGGATGAATATTTACCGAGAAACTCTGTCCATGGTATTCTGTCGGGGCCTGAGATCGACCGGAGCAGCAATCAGATTTGGATTGCGGTGAATACTGCATCATGGTAAGTGACTACCTAGGTACGCCTGCAGTGCAGACATGTAATTACACATTGACACACGAGCAAACCGCTGACTTCCACCTCTCCACCCTGCAGAGGGACGAAGAAAGATTTCCCATACCTGTCGAGGTCTGGGAGACATCCAGTCAGGGGATATCACTCCCGCAAGTCTCTGCTGCACCGCATTCACTTACTCGCCTCGGAAACGGCGAGGACCTACATGTGAGCGAGACGCAGGCGCCCTTCCATTCGCTCAATGATGGAGGCACATCGTCGACTCCAAACACCGAAATAGAGAAAGCAGTCCCACCGGCCCAGACAGGGCCACGGCGACGAAGGACCTTCCCCCCTTTCGGACTCCGAAGACGCTCCTTCTGGTTTCTTGTGGCGCTCGTCGCCATCGTTATCACAGCCGCTGTCGTAGTAGGCGTAATAGTCGGCACCAACAAAAGCAGCAGCTCCTCCTCCTCCTCCTCCTCGAGCTCGACGGCTGAGCCCATGGCAGCAAAGGACCGCCATATTGCCGCAGCGACGCTCAACACGACGGGCTCGACCCGCGCGAACGCCCACGTGGTGTATCAGGACCTCGCCTCCACCGACCTGCTGTACCGGCTTGTCTGGAACGACTCAGCAGCCGCGGAGCAACGACTGGGAGGGCTCTCCCCGGCGCCGAAGCAGGAGACGCCGATTGCGGTCACCACCACCACCACCACTACAGGCACTACGACGGCGGCTGGGGAGGAGGAGGAGGGCATTGTCACGAACGTGTTCTACCTGGCTGCGAACGAGACGGGTCCACAGAATGTGTCTGATATCTGTCGGGTCACGCTCCAGTGCACACTGGGCGCGGCGAGCTGCACTATCTCGAATAACGAGATCATCAGCGGGAACTCCTCCATGGGCGTCTTTGGGACCTCGGGCCTCGCTGCTGTTGTGTTGGCCGGCGGTTCGGAAATCCGCGTGCTTTACAAGGGAGGCGGCCGTGGAGTGCGGTCTCTGAAGTTGCACGGGGACCTCTCCGGAGCAGCGAATGGGTGGTGGCAGGACAGCAAAATCGGCGGCCAGTCATTTTCAGGATCGGCGGTAGGGGCGATTTTCGACTCCACGGAGAATGAGATACAGGCTGTCTGGGTTGACGCTACGACCAAGGAGCTGCGTGAGATCACGTATAGCGATGTCACGGGAACGGCTGGTGTTGACGGTAAGCTTATGATGCACCTATTCCGGCACATCCAGAGTCCGTGAGAAGAATCTCGCAATTGACATGAAGTTATGTTAGACACTGCCGTCGCTACTGCCGCTTCCGAGTGGATTGCACAGGCCAAGTTCTCGACCTGCTTCCAGCCCGGGCTGTCACAGCACCACATCTATTATGTGGCGTCTACGGATAACATCTTCGATCTGTCCAGGCAGAATTCCAGCGGTGGTCCGTGGACCTCGACCCAGCACGATAGCTGGGGAACAGCGGTTGGGGGTATCGCGAGTGTTGCGTGGGATAGCCAGATCCGGGTGTTCTACATGGCTGGGAATCCTCCAGTGCTGACCATGGCGACCAATAATGATAGTGTCGTGCAGATATTGTGAATAGTTGAAGGACTTGTTGCTTAATATTGCTGATTAACCTTGAAACTCCACGCTTTTGATCAGCAAAAGCTCATGAGTTGTATACAAGTCGCAGGCTAAGGTAGCAAGCAGCCCTATAAGTGGGCCCGTTATTAGTCCCAGTAGCCGTCTACTACTGGAAAGGAACTATTGCCAGCTAGTGCCGAGGTCTCTTCCTCGTACATGAATCTGCCAGTACAAAGTATTTGAATCAACAACGAGAATCAACGCATTGAACCTTTGATACTATTCATCACCTCGCTTGCGGGCAAGTTGTGAACTCATACCGGGAGATAATACTTCCTGTTATCCGGTATGATTTCTGGTATGATTAGCAGTTTAGGAGCGAAGTCAGCGAATAAGTAGGCACGATAAGTGGTCCTTGTCACTTGTGAGGTACTAAGTAGTGAAATAGTGTGTGTTAGGAGGGCTTCTGTAACTAGCGATCGTACTGAAATGTCAGAGATTTAAAACAAGTTTGATTCACAAGCCCACCAAGTCGATGTCCTACGGGTACGATTTCGATGGCTTCTAAGTCCTAACCGCATCTTGCCAGCCCCCAAGGTCTATGTTCCTGCAAAATAACGTCTTCATAATTGTCTCTCGCAATTGCTTGCTGTCAGCTGATTCCTCCCAGTATCCAATTCCCGAGAGTCCATTTTTAAGACTCAATATTCAATGTTCTCCTTGCACCTATGGCAGTTCCATGTAATTATTGATATTGCCATGCTGAGTGCAGAGAGCATCTAAGTCATTGCACCAAAGTGAACTTGTTCTCCATGTGAATCGAAAGCTCGGACAGCCCCTGGGCAAATGTCTCGAGAGCCTGAAAACAAGAGCCCCGATAACATTGTACAAAGTATATGAAACTAAAGGAGTGCTACAAGTCCAAGTGCCATACTAGAAACTCTGAACTTAGACTTCCGATTGTTTTCGAGGGCCTCGTCGCCCTGGGTGCGTAAAACCGGGCTCACGGGTAGCCTTGTAAGGCCGGATGCTCTAGCCGAGCTGCTATATCAGACGACTCGGGTCTCGCGGCCCCTTTTTGAAAGCACAAGACACTCCCGACGAAAACCTTATTTCGCAAGCCGCACAACCTACTCCTATTTTTCTATTTTTACTTGCGCATATGTAAGTACAACGTTTCGCCCAGCTAGTCGATGGCTAGGGTGCCTAGGCGGTTCATGCAATGTCGACGCAGTTACAGGAGGTCGTTTACGAGTCGGCAACCGCACAAAGTGACCATCTGCTGCCAAGATTTTTTTTTTTTTTTTTTTTTTTTTAATTATTTTTCTTTGGGTGAGGATTGTAGTTCGGAGTGTCCTGCCGGAAGTTAGGATCGCGCTGGCCTTGGCACCAGTCTCTTAACGTACAAATGTTAAACGCAATTCGGTCTATTTTGTGCGAGCGGTCAAGTACATCGTACGAGACGAGGCTGAAGCTCTGTGACACGAGGCTTCCATGTTCGACTCGGGCGCGCCGCACATCTAACGTACCTGATAATTTTCGTACAGGAAACTTTGACTGAATCATGATCACGATCGTATTCACCAGCCTTCTCTAGCTGAGATGTTTACTTTGTTACAACACCGACTTCAGGAGACACCTGGGCACCTGGGCAGCAGCTCAGAGTATAAAAGTCGAGTGGATGCTCCTAGTGGGCACTTGGGCAGTACACCAAGTGCTTTCTATTGTTGTGTGATATTTGTAACTGTCTGACCAAACACTTCTTGAACTTCATGATAATGGCTTCTACAATTCTCTTCACTGCTCGGCGCGTGGGCTTCAGTCCCAGTGGACGCTTGGCTCTACGGACCATGGCCACTGTGGCTAGCCCAGGCTCGACCATGCCACCCGGATACATCGCCAAAGTCGGCCAGCTCGAGACCTTCCAGCTCCCAGACAAAGTGACAGGCTCCGCCAGCGACAAGGCCATGGGCGAGGCACTGGTCGAGGCGTGGAAGAGAGACGGCATCTTCCAGATCGCCATGAACGACACACAACATCGCATCTACAAGAAGGCCGAGGCCGACAGCAAGAGGTTCTTCGCCAAGCCACACCACGAGAAGGCGGCGTGCGTGGACTCGCAGAGTTACGCGGGCTACATTGCTTCCGGTGAGGAGATCACGGATGGCGTGGCGGACTACTCTGAGATCTTCACGGCCACCAAGGACCTCGACGTTACGGATCCCCGAGTTGTCAACAAGTGGCCGTGCCATGGTCCTACGCCCTGGCCGGACACCCAGATGAAGGACTCCATGGCCACGTACATGAAGTACCTGGGCGAGTCTGGAGACAAGTTGCTGGCTTTGACTGAGCTGGGCTTGAACGTGCCCGAGGGCTCACTCAAGCGATATGTGCAGGACGGATGGCACCACATGAGGATTCTCCGGTGAGTCCACCCTGGGGTCAAACTTAGAACCCCGGAAGCTTGCATATCGGCTGAGCTCCGCTGATTCTTTTCATAGCTTCCCTGCAACTCACAAGACCAACGGAAAAGGCAAGGAGGGCCGCGGTATCGGAAGCCACACCGACTATGGTCTTCTCGTCATCGCAGCACAAGATGACGTGGGCGGGCTGTTCATCCGCCCTCCTTACCAGGGCGAGTCCTACGCCAACTGGGAGAAGAGCGCCGCTGGCATGAAGGAAGATGACGAAGGCTGGGTCTATGTCCCTCCGGTGGAGAACACATTCACCGTCTTCCCAGGTACGAAACACTCTCTCGCAAGAATTTCCCTGACACAAAAACCTGACACAGAAATGCTGACATCCTTCCCAGGTGACATGATGCAGTACATGACAAACTCCTTCCTGCCCTCCACCCCGCACAAGGTCGGCCTCAACACCCGCGAGCGCTTTGCTTTCGCGTACTTCCACGAGCCGAGCTTCCAGGCTGTCGTCAAGCCCCTGCCCGGATATAATGTCGGCCAAGAGCCGAAGGAAGGGATTCATTACGGAACGCACTTCACCAACATGTTCCTGCGAAACTACCCGGACCGCATCACCACGAAGCGTATGCAAGCCGAGAATCGCTACGAGATGCTTTCGCGGCCGGAGCTTCGGACGATGCCGGGGCAGGTCATCAACCCCGATGAGATGGGTTCACCTCTGGCCAAGGAGATGAGGGCTTGATACTGTCCATCTGGTAGTGGCGCGGGGCAACTGGGGCCGACTGTGTGGAAGACAAGACACTTGGTAACACAATCTAGAGATAGAACAGCGTTTAGGTTTTTTTGTTAGCGATATTGTTTGTGATTACCCTTACACACTTTCCCAGCCTCCTCCGCATGTCATGACATCTAGACGCTGAAACAAGGCCCGAGATCTGTCTGGAATTGACTTGTAACGGGAGGACTTCTGAGATAAATACCTAGGTAGCCCTGCTGAGCGCCGAAGTGCTTGGCAAGCGCTACAAGCCTTGGACTTGAAGCACTGACAGCTCGTCGAAAAGGGGTGGAGGGATTTCCAAGCGGCCGTATTAACACACTGAAGCATCTACTATAGCCCGTTAAGAGCTGTCCAATACGGTTGTGGGGAAGCACCAGAGCTGTTCACTGTGTCCGCCATATCGATTCGCTGGGAGAAAAAGGGGTTCGGCCGGGGTACTACGTTCCAAGGTTGGAAACATGAAGTGAAAACATCCATGGATCGATCACGTGAGGTCCGCTGCGGCGTTGCCACTGGAGGA
Source organism: Ophiognomonia clavigignenti-juglandacearum (assembly GCA_003671545.1). Taxonomy (NCBI): domain Eukaryota; kingdom Fungi; phylum Ascomycota; class Sordariomycetes; order Diaporthales; family Gnomoniaceae; genus Ophiognomonia; species Ophiognomonia clavigignenti-juglandacearum. The sequence continues at coordinate 119,554 of PYFS01004666.1, read as the reverse complement.
GGAAGGCGGTAGCCAAGCTGGTTGACATTGAATATAGTTTCATCGGTCGGCCTTACTTATTATCTCACCGATCGCATGAACGTTATTCGCGACTCAGTCCAGCTGTAAGCGATGCAAAGCTTGGCTCTGGCCTAGGTTGTTACTTGCACTTCAATAAGGTTGTCACTGATCGATATAGACCGCTGAATCAGAGCTGAATGATGGCAGCCAGTCATTGATTGTAGTCGACAGATGGGCATGCGCAAGGTGGATGAGAAGGAAAGACAGGAAGACGGCAATCCCATTTGCAACCTGGCTTATTTTAGGTTATTACAAAGTGTAACCGGTCAGGGAGGCTGCTGCGTAAAGAACAGCCACAACGAAGTAAGAAGGGCCCTTGGAAGGCTGTGCAATATCCCCCCAATTCATTCGTGCGCTTACCAACTTTGTTAACGCCTAGCAACTCTACTTGCCCTACTATTACCTTTGCCCAGACACACCTGCAGCGCTCTAGAAATTTCGAACACTTTCTTTCTAGCGCCACTAACCCTATCGTATAAGAAAGTTAGGGGAATTATAAACCTTCGTGCTGCTGAAGCTTTAGGCAGTGTTAGGGGTAAACACCATTGAAGGTTCGAATCTGTATGCGGTGTGGCATCACAAAGCAGCCACTCAAATAAACTTCACGACCGTCAACAAAGCTCCTGGGCACACAAACGAACTGGGGGTATATTGTACACGAAGGAAGCCTTCCTACCCGAGGAAGAAGCCAGGGTCTGCTTCTCTTATGCATTGGAGCCTGCCCAGTTCATTAGCTAGGTTATTACTTGCACTTGACTACGGTTGTCACTGGTCGATATGGGCGGCTGAATCAGAGCTGGATGGTGGCGGCCAGTCATTCATTAAGTCCAGGGTTCTCTGATATTTCGAACACGCCTGCTGAGAACTGTAGACGCACAAGCGAGATGTAGAACAACCAGCAGGCTCTTGAGCCACGGGTTTCCATGATGTGGATTCTCCTTTTTCTGTTTTGTTGTTACCTAGGTACACCTGGTACTCATGAGGTGCCCCTATGTAATGAGTCAGGAGGTCATCGTTCGAAGGTGGTGCTAAACGCGTGTCGAAGCCTGGCCACAATTCACCATCGAGACACTCCCGAGGTCCTCTCCGGTTGCCAAGGGTGCAGTTTGCACCGCAGTCTAGCGAGAGATGCTTAAGTGTCCGGTGCCTCAAGATACGAAGTACTGGGCTTCTTTGATCCCAGATTGGACACGTTGTTTAAGAAAAAAAGAATACTTTTTGAGTCATGCATGGCGGTTCGTTTTGGAAATTGAATTGAGGCTTGTCGTTTCTATGAGGAGCAACCTTGAGACCCTGCCTCCGCTCGGCGCGGTTGGCAAACCTTAACCTTGTCGCATAATCGGGAAGTGATTCTTTAAGGTTCTTGAAGTTGTATGGAGAGCGGGACAGTGGAGCTGAAACCTTCAGTTCAGCCCACCTGTGCATGCTTCCGTACACACTTCTAAAGCCGGACCACACACATCAAACTCGCCGGAGCCCCGTGTCACGAGATCGCGGATCGCCGATGCATCATTCCATTCGAGGGATGCGGCTTGAAGACTGCTCCGAGCTCCGTATCAGTCCATACCTAGGTATGATGGCGGATGAGGCCCCGAGACAAAATGGTGTGATGGTTTTCCGATGACCAATATTCAGTTACTGAGTACTTATTCAGTTACTGAGTACTGAACACTAATTATCACCTCCCAGTAAGGGTGACCAGCTAGCAGGCAGGTGCTGTCTCACGATCTGAGAATATAACAGGAATCAAGAACTTCATAGCCCCTCGCCTTTTAAACTTTGAAATGACTCACCATTACCAAAAATAGTCGCTGCGTCTTGTGCCTTCAGAATATGCAACTCAGTGCAAGCCCGGGAAGTCGTCTACGGGTGTTCTCAATGAGTCGACGATCACCGAGCACAGGGCAGTGAGCAGCGTCATCTGATGCTGCCTCATGATTTCACTTGAGCAACTGGAACCTGTAGACATTTGACCCCATATACGTGATAGGGCCCGGCTGTCCTGTTGGATGTAACTCGTCTGATTACTTTGTTTTGATACAATAGTTGGTGACTGGTAATTACATGATATATCGGTCGTGGTACTCCTCGACTGCAAATAGCGACTGAAAACCTTTTAGAGATCTGTCAAAACTACGACAGCCCTCGCCCGAGGCCATACCAAAGGGAAACGCCCGAGCGAGCGCCCAACGCGTTCCGTCTCCCTACGCTTTTGGCCGTGTTGTGCAAGTGGTGACATAGATCTCGCTGGGTCAACGACTATGTAGTAGGTTCACCGTCCAGCCAGTCCTGAATGCGTCTGGAGGGAGGTATGTCAGACAGCGGAACGCCTCCACATTGCTCAAGATTCTGGGGAGGTAGTAACAAATGTGCAGCATTCCGTAAGCCCAGAAGGTCGAATGTGCCCAAAGCGAGCTGGTGAATGCTAGAAATATGGGCATGGGAATCCCTATGATACAGCTCCCTCGCCAGAGCCAGAGCTCAACCGTGGTAGGGAAAAGAAGAGAAAGGAAAAAAGCCAGGGAGTGAAATGCCCCGGAAAGAATCATCGCAGCTCCAATCCCACATGCTGTCGAGTCCCCTTTGATACCAGTCTTCCCCGGCTGGAGCTCTTTCCCTCTGTGAATGTCGAAATTGTAGATGCCGAGCGTGCTGATGGATTCGTAACGCCGAACCAACAACGCTGTTCTGGTGGAAGCTGGAGCGCGGGAGGCTGGACAGCACGCTACCAGTACCTGGTGAAAGAGCATCGTGAGCAAGTATAAAGAGGGGCCGTGTATTGCCAGACGCATGAGATTCTCCATGGAATGTTGTCGATTGTCCGTAGACAAGGTGAACTGGCACGTAATGTCATCCGTTGCGGCCCCCCCCCCAGGAGACAACTATAGACGATGGCTGTGACGATGGCAAAACAGATCGTCACGAGCTCGACTTGGATGATGATCTGTCTCTCGTAGGTAGGCTCGCGTGATCACCTAGAGGAAAAGCCAACAAATTGCCCAAGTGCTGTGGTTGTCACAAGCTGGACGTCTCCCTTGTCGCAATCATCGTCCGCAATCGTAGGCATTTTGGGGTATTATGTCCAGTTTTCTCGCAAGGCGTAAGTGATTGGTTTGCATCGAGGATCCAATATCGCCTTGAATGGCACGAATATGACGATACTAAGACGTTTAGATTGCAAAGGGAATGGGAAACTATCCAGCTCGAGTCCCAAGTTGCTGTTCTCAACAGAAGCCAGAGCTTCACTCATCGACCAAACGTTGTGCGGGTCCAAATTCCTATCAATTCTGCTGGTCAATAAGAATCCCCAGCTCTGAATAGACTTCGGAAGGCAAGGTTTTGGAACTGCTCTCTCGAATGATGTCGTCGAATGCTCTCAGATACTCCCGCTGAGATGTGTGAATGCGGTCACTTTGGCTCTGCCCTGACGACTCGGGCAAAAGAGACAACCCTCGCTAGTTCCACGTCATCTTCCACAGTCTGCCCCCGCGTAAGGAATACCTCATTCACTGAGGGAAGGCGGGCCATCTTGACTTTGCTGTGTTTCTACTCCAGTGAAGGCTGGTTGGGTGGCGTTGGTCACAGACGGCAGGCAGGTGTGAAAACGTTATCGCAAAACCACTCATATTAGCGAACCATGTGTGCCTCCTCGCCCAGTGAACTTGATCAAGTGCTGACCATTTCACCATGGTCGCATGCACTGGGCCACCTAAGTACCTTGGCTGACCGGTAGTCACTCTAGGTTTTGGCCACGATGAACTCCGAGATGACCAGGTTAAGTATCATCCCAACCGATTTTTTTCGAGTTTCCTGAAGAATTTCCGATAGAATCCCTGCTTCCAGTTCTAAGTAGGGATCTGGTGTCGACTGCAGAGGAACTTTTTGATGGAGGACTTTGTAAGTGCCCCGCAATAATATGCTCACACAGCTTCAAGAAATTTGCAATGAGCCGCGAGCGTTTGGGACGGAAAGAAGGTCAACTATGTTTAGTGCAGTTGTGCTGTTGATTGTGAACGTATCGAGTGTACCCATCTTGTCGTTGCTGCGAGAAACGAAAGAGGAGCACAGGGAAGTACTGTACGCTGGGGGGGCGAGCAGGAAGCTTTCAGGACAAGAGCAAGCTGGACAGTACTTTTCGACTGGAATACAATAATAATTCCCAAGGGTCAGATTCGAGGGGTTCCTTACCAACCATAATTACGTGCAGCTCGGTGATGTGGTGACTGATAGCAGTGTTTCAGTAAGCCACCTGCATGCTGTGCTGATCCCCATGAGCTTCGTGAGTTCGCTGGGGCACACCAAATCTAGACCGAATAGCCTCAGCTATTAGTTAAAACAAGGTTTTGTGCCCTGCTGTCTTTGAAGCCACTACTCACGAAGAGAGATTGAGATTGGCGATGCTGCATCACCGCTTTCAACGTTGAGGAATATGCGTCTCGAGCCCCAGATTTCCTAGAATGGAGCCTACGAAATGATCTCAACTGTCCTGGAGACCATAAAAACGACTGAAATAGACAGGGTAACAGTCTGCGACTCTACCCAATGGCAGGTTTAACGGCACAGAGTGCTGAACAGTACTACGGTATACTGTACTTCCCAGTAAAAGTGACCAGCTCGGAGGCATGTGCTACCCGATGAATTGTAAGAAAGTGATGAGTCCCGCCAGGTATTGAAACAATGTTTGAGATTATAACTATATACAACGGAAATGCGGCCTTCTCTAATAATTATTTTCGTAGTCTTTACCCAGAATTGTGGGCGTTGTCTCAGTGCCCGACCTCTGTACGGTCAAACCTACCTCAGTCTCTCAGACTCCCCCTCCCCCTTTACCCCCTCCCCCTACTGCAACATCTGCTGCATGGCATTAACACGATAACTCTCCCTGCTGGCCATCAACTCGGCATGCGTGCCCTGGTCGACAATCCTGCCGCCCTCGACCACCAGAATCACATCGGCCTTCTGCACCGTCCGCAACCGATGCGTGATCGCCAGCACCGTCGTCCCAATCGCCGCCTTATCCAGCCCCTCCTGCAGCGCCGCCTCGCTCGCCGCATCCAGCGCGCTCGTGCTCTCGTCCAGCAACAGCAGCCGCGGCTTCCGCACCAGCGCCCGCGCAATCGCCACCCGCTGCCGCTGCCCGCCCGACAGCCGGCTGCCGCTGCCGCCGCCCGAGCTGCCGCACTCGGTGTCGTAGCCGTCGGGGAAGGTGTTGACGATGTCGTCGTGGATGTTCGCCGCGCGGCACGCCGCCTCGATGTCGGCGTCGGACGGCGGGGCTGGCGCGCCCGGCGCGGCGCCCAGCGCGACGTTGAAGCGGATCGAGCCGTCGAAGAGCGCGGGGAACTGCGGCACGATGGCGATCGAGGCGCGGAAGTCGTTGGCGTCGGCGCGCGAGGCGATGTCGACTCCGTCGATGAGGATGCTCCCGGCCGTGGGGTGGTACAGGCGCTGCACGAGGCTGATGATGGTGGACTTGCCGGCGCCCGAGGGCCCGACGAGCCCGCAGAATTGGTTGGCGGGGAGCGTGAAGGTGATGTTGTCGAGGATTTGCTTGTCCGGGCGGGAGGGGTAGGAGAAGGAGACGTTGGTGAAGGTTACGCTTGCGCCGCTGGTGGGGGTGGTGGTGGTGGTTGGTGGGGAGGCTGTGGTGAGTGCCTTGGATGAGCCTTCGGCGGCCTCGATGTCCTCGTTGTGGTCGTGGGGTTTCTTGGAGACGTCGAGGATGGCCTCGTGGTCGATGATTTCCATGACCCTGGTGAGGGCCAGCCTGGCGCGGGAGAACTCCGGCGCCAGGGCAAACATGCTACTCCAGAGCTGGGCGCTGGTGATCATGGCCACGAGAATGATCAGGAACTCGGTCTGGGTGTACTCGCCCTTCATGATCAGCTGCGAGCCCCACCAGTACGCAAGCGCGTTCACAAACACGCCGCAGCTGTAGCTGATGGCCAGCCAGATGTTCGTCGACATGGCGTTGTGGACGACCTGCTTCTTGGGACCCTGCACCAGCCGCTGGTACTCGTCCATGTACTCGTGCTCGAGCGACAGCACGGCGACGGTGCGGATCGACTGGATGGCCTCGGTCGCGAGCGTCGTGGCCGTCGTGAAGGCGCCGCGGTGGCGCTCCTCGTAGCGCGCGAGCATGCGCAGCTGCATGAAGCCGGAGCCGAGCAGCACGGGCAGCGTGACCATGCACACGAGGGCGATCTTCCAGGCGAAGCAGAGCGAGAGCACGACGGCGACGACGATGTTGACGATGACGCCGAAGACGGTGCCGAAGGTCGAGCCCGAGAAGACGCCGACGGCCACCGCGTCCGTGGTGATGACGCTCAGCAGGCCCGAGGGGCTCTGGCCCGGCGCCTGGTGGAAGGTGAGGATGTCCTTGTCGAGCATCGACTTGAGGGTCAGCACGCGCAGATGGTACAGCAGGCGCTCGGCGACGACGCCGAAGCCCCACCAGGAGCCCAGGTTGGCAAGCAGCTCGACGCCCGCGAGCATGAAGAAGAGCCCCGCGAAGAAGCGGCCGGTTGCCTTGAGAGACTCGGCGGTGGTGCCCTCGGTGCAGGGGTTGAGGGCGCCGACGGTGAAGCCGAAGATGACGCCCTGGGCGGAGAAGGTGGAGCCGACGATGAAGGCGGCGACGAGGGCGAGGACAAAGTAGCCCAGGTTGGGGCGGATGAGGTAGAAGAGGCCTTTGAAGATGGGCGTGCCGGTTTTTGGGTGTGTGGGGCTGTCGGTTTTCTCGAGGGAGTTTGATGGTTCTGCTGGTGGGTTTTGGGCATTACTGACGGGAGCGGTGGAGGAGGAGCGTCGAGTTTCACCAGCCTCGGATGCAAGTGCCTCTGAGCCGTGGTCCTCACTGTGCACCTTGGCCGTCTTCTTCTCATCATCATCATTATCATCATCGCTGCCACTCTCACTAGCGCTATCCCCGCCACTGCCAGTCTGCAGCTTCGCCATGCGCGCAAACTCACTCGCGTCGGGGCCCCTGGCAATGAGCTCGTCGTACGTGCCCTCCTCGATGATGCGGCCGGCCTGCAGAACGACAATGCGATCGGCGTTACGGATGGTGCTCAGGCGGTGGGCAATGGTCACCACCGTGCGGCGGTCCTCGCGCGCGGTGGCCAGGTAGGTCGCGTCGAGGCGGTCCATGATGCGCTTCTCGCTGGCGGAGTCGAGGGAGGCGGTGGCCTCGTCCAGGAGGAGCACGTCCGGGTCGCGGATCAGGGCGCGCGCGAGGGAGATGCGCTGGCGCTGGCCGCCGCTCAGCCCGGAGCCGCCGAGGCCTGCGGGCGTGCCGTAGCCTTGGTCCAGGCGGGAGATGAAATCCGAGGCGTCGGCTTGCTCTGCCGCCTGGCGGACCAGGTTGGCGATCTCGACCAGTTCGGGGGTGCTGCTGATGTCACTGCTCGAGATGGCAGCCTCTAGGTCCTTTCCTGCTGCTTGGGCCTCCGTGGCAGCTTTCGCGAGGCGGGCGAGATGGCGGTGCACGAGGAAGGGTCGGAGACGCTGGTGCGAAGGCCGAGGGCTGGCAATGAGACCCAGGGCGATGTTCTCGAGGATCGAGCGGTCGAGTAGCTGGCATTCTTGGTGGACGACGCCGAGGACACCGCGCAGCGAGCGGACGTTGATATCACGCATGTCGTGGCCATCGAGCTCCACGGTGCCCTCCGTCGGGTCATCGAGGCGGGCGAGAAGTGTTGCGAGGGTGGACTTGCCGCTGCCTGAGAGACCGACGATGGCGGTGTATGTCGCTGGGGCTAGCTCGAGGTTGATGTTGGAGAGTGCGGGCTGAGTGGGCCGAGAGGGATATGCGAAGGACACGTTGCGGAAAGCGATGGCTCTGCCGCGGGATGACTCGGACGTGGCAAGGACGTGACCCTCAGTCGAGGTCGCATCAATGGCAGAGGGAGCGTCAATGTCCTCCTTCAGACGCTCATAGGCCGCCACAGCAGCAGGCAGGAAGGGCAGCGAGGGCGCAATCCCACCCAGCATGACACACGCATCGACCAGCAAAAAGACAATGGCGTAAATCGAGCCCACACTCGCCCCGCCAGTCGCCGACGTGTACGAGTCCGCAATCAGAATGCTCCCCTGCCAGAACGCCAGCGCATTCGCACAATACGAGATGAAGTACAGCATCCCGATCTGGGCCGCCACAAACGCCGCCTTACGCACGCCCGCATTCCGCGCCGTCACCATGTGGCCCGCAAAGCGGCCGACCAGCCGCGGCGCCGCGCCGAACGCCTGCACGACGGCGACGTGCTCGAGCGCCTCGGACGCAATCGACGCGGCCGTCGCGGCGGCGGCCGTCGCGCGGCCGAAGAACTTGGCGATGAAGTGCCCGCAGACCTGGCTCGAGATCAGGAACGCGGGCAGCGTCGCCGCGAGCAGCATGCCGGCGAGCGCGGGCTGCTTGGTGAAGGCGATGACGAGCACGGTGATGAAGAAGGAGAGCGTGGTGATGATGTTGCCGACCTTCTCGTTGGTGCCGGCCTGCACGGCGGTGATGTCCTGCTCGAGGCGCGCCGAGACGCGCGCGGAGGCGGCGGTGCCGACGACGTCGAAGAAGCGCGGCGGCTGGCGCAGCAGCGCGCGCACGTAGCGGTCGCGCAGGCGCTGCGCGAGGCGCTGTGAGAGCACGTTCCAGCAGGTCAGGTGGGCGTAGATGAGGGCGAGGGCGATGGCGCCGATCCAGGCGGTCTGGACGACCTTGGCGTTGATGGCGGCCTGGTAGGCGAAGGAGTCGGTGTCGGCTTCCGCGGCGCAGGTGGCGGCGTTGAAGTTGTCGATGAGCTGGCCGAAGAGCACGCCCATCAGCGGGAAGGGCACGCCGGCGCCGGCGGCGGCGAGGAAGCCGCCCAGCAGGAGGGCATGGTCGATGAGGGTGGGCGAGGCGGCGTGCGTGACGAGGTGGAGCCAGCCGAGGACGGCGCCGCCTTTGGAGGAGGAGGAGGGCTTTTTGGCTTTGGGGGGCTGATTTTTGGTGGGCGGGAGTTTTGTGTTAGTTTTTTTCTTTTTGGCTTTATTTTTTTTTGTGTTTTACACTCTGCTTGTGTGCTGAAGTCTTGGTCCTGGAATGGTTAAACTCACGGGTGTCTCTACCACTGCTGTTGCATCAGCATTGGTGGTGGACTCGGCCTTTTCGCCCATGGTGAGTATCCACGCTGGCTAGCAAATATAGTCCACGGGGTCAGTCAATGGGGAATATTGGGTTTGGAAGGGAAGGGGGGGGGGGGCGGAAATCGAGACCGAAGGCAAAAGTGAAAGATGGATAAGATAAGATGTGCCAGATCGATAGTAAATCGAAAGCAAATCTATGAATGTGGTTTAGTCTTTCTCTCTCGCAGCTATTCATGGAGTTACGTTTTCTAGATGCAGCATCCCCCCATCACCCTGCATATGTCTGCATGCTGAAGTGTCCGCCAGCAGGGCAGCAATATGCACACACGCCAACCTGTCCTGTCCATTACCACATAGCGAAAGCACCTTACGAAAAAAAGGGGGGGAAGGCCGATCGCTGCTCGCAGCCCAGCAGCAATGCGACCCCACTCGGGCATACAAAGTAGTAGTAAAAGTCACGCACTCACTCACCCACAAAGCCACAAATTGGTCACTGCGGTGCTATACGGTCCTACGGACAGTCCGCTTTGTTGCTCCCACTCTCTCAGACTCCCACGTCTCTGGGGACCGACTCGGAGAGCCGAAGCTAGGGGAGGAGGAGGCGATGTGTCTTGGCCTGGGCCCCACTAAAAGGAAGGGTTTTCGTTATCAGATCGAATTCAGAGTTTTCTTTTTATTATCAGATCAAGCAGACTGGCAGGGTCTGAGTCGGTAGGGACAGTACTGTACTGTGTGAAGAAAGGCTGTGTGGGTCCGCAGTGTTCAGGTATTTTTTTGCACGGTATTCTCGTAGAAGGGTGGATATTTGGATGTCGGGGGACTGATTCAATAAGTGCATATTGTGCTCACACCCACCAGTTCATCCCATGCCCGGGCTGGCTCGTCGAAATTCTTCACATGTCTGTGTCATAGGGCCTATTTAACACTGTCGATCTACTTTGATACTGGTGATAGTCTTGTCCACCCAGCTCCGCTCGCCTCACTATCATCCCATCCCACCATCCATCCATCCACCAGCAACAACAACCCACACACACAGCCCAGCCAGCCAGCCAGCCAGCCACCATGTCCCAACCAACAATCACCACCGCCCGCCTGGAGCTCGTGCCCCTCACCACCAGCGACGAACACAAGCAGCTCCTCCTGGACCTCGACACGGACGCCGAGGTAATGCGCTACATCGCCTTCGGCCGGCCCTTCACCCCGGAAGAATGCGAGCTCTCGCGGCAGGCCCTCCTCGCGACCGCCGAGCCCGCCGGCTTCGGCACCTGGGTCGCCCAGCTCAAAGCCCAAGAAGACGACGGCGGGAAAGCGCCGCAGCTCGTCGGCTGGTGGGTCCTGGCGCCCAGCGCGGAGGACCCCACGCGCCGCCGCGCCGAGGTGGGCATGCGCGTGGTGCGCGGCAGCTGGGGCAAGGGGTACGCGAAGGAGGGGACGGTGGCGATGCTGCGGTATGCGTTTGCGGAGAGGAAGGAGCTGGACACGGTGTATGGCGAGACGATGACGGTCAACACGGGCAGCAGGCGGACGATGGAGAGTGCGGGGATGAAGCTGGTGCGGACGTACTTCAACGAGTACAAGGACTTCACGCCGGCGCCGGGGATTGAGGAGGGCGAGGTCGAGTATGCGGTTACTAGGGCGGAGTGGGAGGCGTTGGAGAAGGGTGGGCGGGCGTGAGCTGGGAGGAGGGGTGTGGGATTGTGATCGTGGATATTACGGAGTACTACAGTAGTGGGAATGGAATGTGTACTTTGGGGATACATGTGAGGTACCTACACTGGTGCTGCGTGCATGAAATATGTGCTTTACGGGGTTGGGATGTGCATTGCATTGCCATTTGGGTACGGGATGACAAGGGTGGTTACAGTAGGTAACAGTAGATCTTTTAAAAAAAACACAGGTGCTGTGCGACAGTGCCCAGGTGTGCATACTTACTTAGTATACTCGGGCTTAAGAATTGCCCCAGCAAGCCACCTGTCGTCGGCAATGAGCTTCTTCGAAATTCGAGTTCGGACAAAAGAAACGTGAGATCATCATGGCATGACACATCCATCCATCCACTCTCACATTTTTCCAATGTTCCGAGCGAGCAAGACGGTCCTTGCGGTCAAGAACAAGTGTCCTTCGCTTTCGCCTGTGCTGGCAGCTGGCGTTGGCTTGGAAAGCTTGGAATGAAATTGAACCAAGAATATGAATGGAGACTTCCGCGGGCCTTTCCCATTCTTCTTACGTATTCCATCATGAGCGCGCAAGGGCCACAAAAAAAAAAAAAAGGACACAGTACGCCGGTACTCCGCCAGCCCGCTAGCTACCTAGGTAGGCCTAGCATACCAAAATATTGCCATGGGGGCCACCCGTACTGACTGGGGGAGGTCCCCCGGACCCCACGAATCATCCGCCGACACGAGCTAGCGAAAATCAAGGTGGAGATCTGCAAGTGGCAAGCCGAGCGGGTTCCAAGGTTTGGCAAGATCTTATCAATCTGATCTGATTAGATTGTGTGTACCCACTTGGGCAGGCCGTTTTTCTGAACTTCTGACCGCTTGGCATAAGCCAGCCATTACGGGACCCGCTTTTTGCGTATTTTTCTTCGTCCTCTGAAGACCCGAGTTTCCCCCCAACGAATGGAATGACGGCTTCTTAGGGTAGACGCTCCGAGGAGCGGAGCTGAAGCCTGCAAGTGTGTGGGAAGAGGGGAAAAAAAGAATCCCTTTCTCTTCGCTTCCCCCCTCCCCCCCAATTCCCTCCGAGCCGATCGGGCCAAAACCTGGCCTGGGTCTGCTACCCACGGACGTGCTTGGCCGCGCAACGTGGGTGTGGGGAATTTTGAATTGGGTGCAGCACGTCCGAGCTGCGAAGCTGATGAATGTAAGGACCTCGGGACATGGGACCTGCCTGGGAAATCCTTCCCCAGCATTGATGATGCACTCGGTCTTGGAAGCTCACATTTGCTGAGTGAGCGGGTTGAAGAGAAAGTTGCGACGTGCCGAAGAGCAACGTGGAAAAGATTCCCAAGGATAATAATAAAAAACACCTTGATGTGGACAACGCTGTGGTGCATTAAGCCGTTTATAACGATCATCCCATTCCATCTAGATACGCCGTAGTATTCCACCACACACACACACACACACAGACAGACACACAACAATGTTGTGCATGCTTGGCTGCGCTGTCGATCCCGTCCGCGTGGTTCTGGGCTCACCACTATTACTTTTTTTTCTGCCATTGAATTCAGCAAGTGTGTTCTGGGTTTTCTCTTGACTGCTCTTGCTCTTTTCTCGGCCAAGTAATTTGCTCGAATATTGGCCTTGTGATGGGCATGGCGTACCTGCGGTGGATATCGCCACGTAACTTGGAAACTCAAGGTGGTATCGGCTGGTATCTATTGATTGTCCTTTCCTTAATGGCAGACACACGCCGACTTATCATATTATCATATGATATTCTCACCTGTTGGTGCTCCGTAGCTTGCTAGCGAACTAAGAAAAGCTGAAAGGTGTGGTGGATGCACACACGGAAAGTGGGACGGTATTTGGACACCCATTCCGATGTTGCATGGCCCGGGAGGGCCAGAATGTGCGAGCCTACCCGATGTACGGATACGGATAGGCGGTCCCCAGAGAAAATTACAGTTTGGTAACAGCAATCCGCCGCCGCAGCAGCAGCACCAGCAGCAGCCAACAGCCAGCAGCCAGCAGCAGCAGCTTTGCATAAGTAAGTGGAGGACTGCAACTTTGCCAAGCTAGCCCTGCATATAGTATCGTTCGCGTCCTCCTTTTTTGGGGATTCTCTGATTCAACCCTTCCTTCCTAGCTTGACAGTTGCATGTTGTCAAGTTGGAGTTTTCTCTCATCTGGCAACACACATCCGTGGTAGTAATCCTGCCTCCTCGTCGTCGTCGTCGTCGCCATCCCACACACACACACACACACATACCATGGCGTCGCTCATTCACTCCCTCCGCGGAGACACCAAGTCGGAGGCCGTCGACAACTCCGTCGACAGGCACTCCAACTCCAACACAGACGATGAAGCCCGCCCCGCAGCAGTCGTGGACGGCTCACCTATCGACCAGATCAACGAGAATGACCAGAAGGGTGTGCAGGAGGCCCAGGCCACGACGCTGATCTGGACCAAGCCGTCTCTGGTGGCTTTGTTCATCGGGTGAGTGAATTTTTCATACCTTGTCTCAAAATATCACGACATTCCAGTGAGAAGACAACCTTACCAACCTTGGGGCAATTTGATAAAAACTGACCTTCTCAACCCCCACCGCCACCAGAATCTGGTTCCTCTTCCTGGTCAACGGCTTCCGCCTCTCCATCCTCTACTCCCTGACCCCCTACGTGACCTCGCAATGGGCCTCGCACTCGCTCCTCACCACCATCACCGTCGTGTCGTCCGCGCTCGCGGGCGCCGTGTACATCCCCATGGCGAAGGTCATGGACCTGTGGGGCCGCGCCGAGGGCTTCCTGCTGATGGCGGCGTTCGCGGAGCTGGGGCTCGTGCTGACCGCGGCGTCGACGAACCTGGCGACGTACTGCGCGGCGCAGGTCTTCTACACGGTCGGGTACGCGGGGCTGATCTACAGCATCGAGATCCTGGCCATCGACGCGACGAACCTGCGCAACCGGGCGCTGGCGTTCGCGTTCACGAGCAGCCCGTACATGGTGACGGCGTTTGCGGGGCCCGCGGCGGCCGAGGCGTTCCTGGAGAAGGTCAGCTGGATGTGGGGGTTCGGGGCGTTTGCGGTGATCATGCCGTTCTTCACGCTGCCGATGTTCTTTTTGTTGAAGTTCAATGTGAACAAGGCGAAGAAGGCGGGGCTGCTGAAGCCCAGGGTCAAGAGTGGGCGGACGCTGGCGCAGAATGTGGTGTACTGGTTTAATGACTTTGATAGTGAGTTTTTTCTCTTTTCTTTTTCTACCTGATTCGTCAACACAACAACAACAAAAACAACAACAGCTAACATGAACACCCAGTCATCGGCGTCTTCCTCTTCGCCAGCGGTATGGTCGTCTTCCTGCTGCCGTTCAACATCGCGGCGATCGCGCCGCACGGCTGGCGCACGGGCTACATCATCGCCATGCTCGTGGTCGGCTTCGTGCTGTTTGCGTCGTTCGTCGTGTGGGAGCTGTGGCTGGCGCCGGTGCCGTTCCTCAACGCCAAGTACCTGACCAACCGAACGGTGCTGGGCTCCTGCATGATCAACTTCACGTACCAGATCGCCTACTACTGCTGGGCGAGCTACTTCACCTCGTTCCTGCAGGTCGTCAACGGCGTGTCGGTGTCGCAGGCCGGGTACATCACCAACATCTTCAGCATTGTCTCTGGTGTTGAGCTGTTTATTGTCGGATACTTGATCCGTCGCTCTGGTTGGTTTTCCCCCCCCCCCTTTTTTTTTTTTTTTTTTTTTTTTTTTTTTTTTTTTTTTTTTTTTTTTGCGTACGCTTGTGCGCCCACCGTTCCCTGGCGTCTTGCTGCGCAGAAGCAGTGCAATATCGCACTCTTAGGAGCGATCATGACCAAGCCGGTGCAATCAATCCGCAAGAGGGACAGTCCGCTGCCCAACTGGGCTCTAGACCTACGCGGTCTGTGGGCTTCTCGCTTAGTGCTGGCGCTAGCGCCGCCGACACCCACAAGGCGTTTGCGGTTTTGATTAAGGACGAAAAGAGTCCAAGAAACTCAGTAAGTGGTCCTTGGAAACGTTCAAGTTTGTCGATAGCTCTTCACTTCTTCGGAAAATTCGTGGCGACTCACGGTGGTCGCTGGTGGGTGTATCTGGGCCTTCCGCGTGCATGGCCGCCGTCGCCGGAGCTTTTCGCCCTGGCCTTTTGTCATCACCTGCGGCAGTCATCGTCGTTGTCGCAGCGAGAAAGCAGTCGCAGAACCACAAGCCCATATCAAAGGCCTATCACCTGGGCACCGGTTCAGCGAAGTTTCCAGCTGACTAACCCACCGCCTTAGAACCTTGCTGTATACCTTGTTTTCGGAACAGTGCAGCCAAACGTGCGCAACTTGAGTGCACTCGCTTGACCAAAAATCCTCGAGCGTTCCCAGCCACGACGGAGTCTCGCTGCCGACCGCGTCGAAAACCTCGCCCCCTTCTCGACAACGACGCTTCGCTTGACGCAGATGTATGTGGACTTGATCACCTTCTTGCCAATGGTCACCTTCCAAGGCTGGGGACGTGTTCGCTTCGAAAGTACGACGCGCAACAGCGACTACTACTTCCCACAAACACGCTCTCGCAGATGTCCACATCCACTCACCCTGAATGAAAGTTGGCTGACCACGAAGCCAGACGCATCGCAGACGCTCGCGCTCCCTTCACTGCGCGCGCTCAGCCAACAATCTGCACGAAGACAGGTCTTTTCACAAGAACGAGGACACCAACACGGTGGAGGAGAACATGTCTGCGATACCAAGTGAGAGCACCATGCCCCAACAGGCCCGCCTCGAGAAGGACCTGGAACGTAATGCCGCTGCGTCTTCCAGCTCCAAGGCCCTCAAGACCCTGAACAGGCCCCACGAGCCAAAGGACCTGACCCTCCGCGGCGTGGGCCGCAAGCAACGCGGCTCGAGCTCTTTTCTTGACAGCTCCAGTGGCATCTTCGAGTCTAGTGCCAAGAGGATTGACGGCGGCACTCCCACAAACATGCCAGAGAAGAATTGGAGGGCTTTGTTCCCCTCGCGCGAGAACCCCGCTGCCATGATCTCGTCTCCCGACTTGCGCCGCGCCGAAACCGCCATGCAGGAAGCTGGCGTAATGCGTATCAAGAGCATTCAGGGCGAGATGTCCTTCCGTCTACCCGTAAGTAACTCCGCCAGCCCAGACGAGACCTCCAAGCAGGCTGCGCCGTCTAAGCACAGGGTCTGTTACCCTGCCGACGGGGCGATCACCTTGCCGAAGCGCAATGGCAAAGCCAACGCCGCCAACGCGGAGGGTCCATTTCCACCCGAGAAGCAAGGCGGCGAAGACATCGGCCTAGTGGCCTATCAAGAGCGGTTCGGCGCACTGAGCATCGAGCCTCTTCCTGCTGGCAACAGCAACGTCGATCCCTCGCTTCGGCAATCAGTCAGCAAGGGCAAGCAGCCCTGGAGCGAGTGTCGTGAGGTGCCCGTTCCCGCGCAAGCCGGAGTCCCCAGCTTCCACGACTATGTCAGCATGGTGGAGCACAGGAAGTTCAACGAGGGCCACGGCCTCATCGATAATAACAACGAGGGCGATGTCTTGCCATTTCAGCGCAGGAGCTTCACCCAATTCCAGCCGGGCGATAGCGATATGCAGCGTACATACACCGACGTTCAAGATCGTCAGCACTCCGGTGGCCTCTTGTCTGTTCCCCTCGTTCTTGATCAGTCGAAGAATGTCGGCTGCCGTAGCGTCTCGCACTCTGGTCTCGGCGGCAAGACCCCGTCCGACCGAAAGCGCACCGGTCGCTATCCCATCTATGAGGACGAAGTTGATGAAGAGGACGAGCAGACCGCCGCCTGGGCCGAGGTGGAGAGGATCGAAGCCGCCAAGGCCTCCGCTGCTCAAAAGCAGGTCAGCCACACCGGCGTCACCCCCGTGCCGCGTAATCTTCGAGATATCGACGATGAAGACAAGTTCGAGATCTTTCAAGACGAGGAAGAGGAGACTGAGCAAGATACTGCCTGGGCCGAGATCAAGAAGTCTGAAGCTGCCGCAGCCGCTGCGGCTCAAAAGCAGGCAGACTATAGCTACGTCACCCCCGTCCATCGCACCGGCCTCCGTGATATCGATGACGAGGAGCCGACTGAGCAAGATCTTGCCTGGGCCGAAGTCGAGAGGATTGAAGCTGCCAAAGCCGCTGCGGCTCGAAAGTAGGCCGCCGACTATAGTCGTGCTATCCCTGTCCAGCGTACTGAACGCTACGATCTTGGTTACAGAGACGAGTTCGACATTTACCAGGAAGACGAGGAGGAGGAGGAGACGGAGCAGGATCTCGCCTGGGCCGAGGTCGAGAAGGCCGAGAAGGATGCCGTCCGTAGGAAAGTCGCATTTCAGCCCTGCAACCCCATTGACGAGAAGTAGATGTACAAGTACACTTGGGAGAACATGCAAGGGCGAAGGCGTTGTGCGATAAAGAGACACACGCTGTGTATAATACAGTGGCATTTGATTTTATTCATCGATCGCCTGAACACTCTTAGTAATAGCAGCGAGAATCAGCCAACTTCCAAACTCCAGCATCACCCTGGAAAACGACCACAAAGCGTGATGAAATGCAGCGTGACAGGGACGAAAGTTACCTCAGCACGATGATTCCCTACGGACTCAAATCACGATTATTTCGGCACATACAAGGCACCAGCCACAGCATCACTGCATCAGCCACACCGCTGCGTTACCTACCATGGCTGAATACAGTAACCTTAGAGGAAGATCTGAGTCCAATTCCTGAGGCGAGGTAGAGGACCATGTAGATGTATATGCTCGCTGATGGCAGAATCGCATTGAACAAACACGTAAGTAAGTTGGGGGTGACCTGTTACTGACTGTTTGGGACTCCGTATATCAAGCCGCCAGCAAGCATTTCCCTATTCCAAGCTGGAAATCAGTTTAGACTCGCCCAGCTTGGAAAGGACACGCAAGCTCACCACGAACTTCACCGGACTGTGTACATGTGATAGATCCGGCGCCGGTGTCCGGACAACGTAATGGCGCCGTAACGATGTCGAGGACCCTACCGCTGCACCAGGCTAAGAAGTTCAAGCGCAAGAAAGTACGGCACACCGTCTGAGAACACATGTTAGCATTTTTGTCTGCCGAAAACTCGAGGACATTGTACGCTCTTGGCTCTTCTCAACTTTCTCTTCCTCGTGACAGTCTTCCATCATTCTTCGACGCTCACAACGCTCCCCTCATCAACGCCGACTTCATCGCCCACATCAACAGCAACGACACATCTCATGACAGAGCACAACTTACCCTGCAAGATATTCCCACTGCTCTTGATCATTTCCCATCCAGCCCTCTGCACGTCCATCCCCATCCTCTCATCAGGAACCCTTCCCGTCGTTACCTCCACTCCAAACATCAACATGCCTCCTATCAACTCCGCCTTCATTAAGGCAAACATCAGATAACCCCCTGACGACACGCAACTCTGCCTCCAAAACGCCGTCGCCATCACAGAAGTCCAAAACGAGGACAGATTCTGCCCGATGGAGAAGTTCCGCGGCACCCCACCACAACCTCGCCGTCGAGCTGTTGGCAAGATCTCATTTCTCTGCAAACAAGAACACCACCACGACCATCACCACCACCGCCGCCGCCACCATGGCAGTGCCTTCCGCGCCAGAGAGTTTGATCGTCGTCGCGAAGCCGGGCTAGGGGCAATTAGATGGACCAAGAACCCCCGCGGGTCCCGGCCGGATATCGAAACATGCAAGAAGAATAGGACGAGGTACGATGAAGAGGGGCGGTGGAAGCAGCCGGGCCGCTCGCCGCTGGGAACGACGGAGAGGGAGAAGCTCCTGGCTTCGCTGCGCGCACTTCGCCCGTTGCCTGCCGTCCTCAAAGCACGAGCGCTGCTGCCCACGCTGAGAAAGTTGAAGGTGGGGATCCGCACAACGGCTGCGGCGATTAGGGATAGGGCGGCGGGCCAGCTGGCCGACTTGCTCACACTCCGGCCTGTTCCGATAGAGCGGTGCACGCAGCCGCCGCCGCCGACGACGGGCAGGAGGAGCACAAGCCCCGTTATGGAGAGCGCGCCGTTTCCGAGTTGGGATAGTGCACGCCTTGCGGCCTGGCAGGTGCGAGCCCTTAGAAAAGGACGCACACCGCTCCCGTCGGGCAGGAAGCAGCCAGTGCAATCATAGCCTGCTGCTCGAGGTGGATATTGCTGGCCAGCGCTGTCTCTGCGCCGAAACTCGACCCGCTCGACAGCGCGCCTTGGATTGGACCGGTGGATATGGTCGACTTGTTTTGTTCTCGGATCACCTAGGTGGTTTGCTGATTCCTCGTTTCTACCTTCGAGTTACGGTTGGGATTCGACAAGAGGTGAAGATTGTCTACCTAGCCGCGGTCCTCTCTTCGCCATCTTGGTTATTAGTTTGCTGTGGTCAACAAAGATATCATAAAGCTGGACCCTCCCAGTTTTCCCTTCGTAGGCGACCGAACCAAGACTGCTTGTGTGGGAAGGTGATTTCCTTCTCGCCCACGAAGCCGTTGTTCTGGAGATGCTGAATAAATCTGGCCACATCGTCAGCGTCAGCGGCAACTCGTCCAAGGGCCCGCGCATCACCACATACCTCTCGTTATCAACCCTCGGTTCGATACACACACTCATAGTTCGATTGTCCGCACAAAATATCCAGTGCACCAGCGCACTTAACCACAAGGACACCCTACCCCGTGCCCACTCCTCGCCAACGAAAACATGGATGCCGCGATCAAAATCATCCGCGTCGACATATCGCCCCAAAATGTCCTCTTTTACCCAATAAACCTCAAAATAGCCAAACGGCACTCCGTCCCATAATCCCATAACGGGGAAGCTATGGCGACTCGCCAGCGCATTCGTCAGAAACCCCGGCACAGGCCCACCCCAGAACCTCTCCACGCGCGGATTCGACAGCCAGCGGTGCACGAGCATGATATCGCACATAGTCGTCAACTGCGCATCCCCTCCGCCACCAGCACTCCCGCCAGCATCCGACGATGGCACGAGAGGCCCGAGATGGGGCACCGGCCGCGGACTCGACGACGCAACCCGGAACGAAAGGTACTGCCCCACACTCTGCACAAAGCGCGTGTAGAACACCTCGCCCATGCGCGGCGGCTTGGGCCGCACCGGGTGCCGCACGTGGTTGCTAAAGGTGTACTGCAGCGGCGGCGGCGGGAAGTACGTCGGCAGGTGCGAGGAGGAGAAGAACGGCCCGGCGGGGAAGCTCGCCGCCGCGGCCGCGGGTGGGCTCAAGGGCGACATGGTACCGTTGTTGTTGTTGTGGCTTGTGCGCATCTCGAGCGGCGTCCCCGGCCGCGACGACACGGGCGATCCGGGGACGGAGGAGACGCCACCGTTGCTGCCGCTGTGGGCGGGCTGCAGGGTGAAGAGGAACGCACGCCCCGGGATCTGCCAGAACACGCGCCGTGAGACGTACATGCTGCTGCTACTCGCCCATTCGTTTTCGCTGCTGCTCTCGTCGGGCCCGCAGACCGCGGACGAGTCGAGGCTGGCGATGAGCCCCATGCGCTCGAGCTTGGCGAGCAGGTTGCGGCCGCGGAAGACGCCGTCGCGGCGGATGCGGACGCGCCAGTCGCCGCGGGGCCGGCCTGCGCCGAAGGTGTGGCGCGAGGCGGCGGTGGGCGGGAGGATGGTGGAGGAGGGCGGCGGCTGGTGGAAGTACCAGTAGAGGGTGGTCCAGAGCATCATGGCGATTTGGCGGGTCGGGGAGGCGGCGGGCTTGTAGTCGGCTGAGGAGGGGTTGGAGATGGAGGAGATGTAGAGGGTATCGTTTTGTAGGGTTGGCTGGGCGAAGGAGTGGGATTTTGGGAGGGGGGCGGCGGGTTGGAGGCTGCTCGCGGTGTGATTTGGCGAGGCAGACTTAGGTCTTTCTGGCTGATCGACAGCCATCGCGTCGCCATCACCATCGCCGTCTTCTGTGTGTATCACCACCGTCCATCCGATGGGAAAGAAGGAGGGGTGGTGCTTGTTCATGTCGAGGCTCTTGAAGAACAGCCCGCCAAAGACAGGCTGGACCGTGAAGGTCTGCCCATCTGGTAGGTGAATGGTAGAGGAGGAGGTCATCGTGATCTAAGGCTTGTAAAATACGCAAATTTTAACAAAACTGTGAGAAACCATGAAGCATCCAAGCCTGTGTCGACGATGTCAAGTGAGGGGGGTGTAGGACCTTGAGCTACCTGTCCCGTATGTGACTGTGTCTGCCTCCGGACTAACCGAAAACGAAGCTCGATCAAAAGAACAAAACCGCTTGCAAGCCAAGTAAAAAATCAGAGCACAAGCCCAGTAATTCTCCGGGCACACAACAGCTTCATATACCACACGACGTAACCAACGACAGAACTCCGCTGGAGAAAAGAGCACAGCAGCTGCTGAGGCTATCGCGCATATGGGGTCATGTCATGACGCTCTTGTCCGGCCCCGAATGCTGATCCCTGCTTATCGTGGTGAACCTACAGGATAAGCAGGGATTAGCGGGCCTACCCGCCTTTGACATGGGCTCCACCTGGCTGCGATGTGCGAACCAGACTGTTGGTAATGGTCAGCATTTCTTTTTTGCAGAGGGTGCTCGGGAGTACGGCGTTTGCTTGGGGTGGTAAGAGGAATTAATTCGAACGGGATTGGTTGCCTTGCCGAGGAGGCAGCGTGCTGGTGGCGCGTCGAGGGAGGGGGTTTCGAAAGGCGGGTCGTTGAGGTGGGGACGGTGCTGTTGAAGGACACGGGGGAAGGGGGGGGGGGGCTAACTAGGTATTGGGAGGAGGGCGAGCACGAGGAGGAGCAGGATGGTGGAAGCAAGCTGTTTTCTGAGATATTAAGATTCCAGTCCAATAGAAAAATAAAGCTAGCTGTTTTCTGAGATATGAAGATTCCAGTCCAATAGAACAATAAAGCTATTAGCAGTGAGCTGGACCTGTGGCTGGGCAGTACGGTGCCGTTTTGAATTTTGAGGTCGTGGCTTTAAGTCGCCTTAGCGAGTAAGGCCTCGGGGCGATGAATTTTCGGAAGGTCAGAATGAATTTCAACTTGCCCTCTGGGCGTTCAAGCTTTTGTACTTCCTCAATTTGGCGAAGGACTCAAGAAGCATGAGGCTACAGCTACGAGCGTGCGTTGTCGAGGAACACCGCGATACTGTAGGTGACTGCATGGTTGAAGTTGAGAACCACCCCCCCCCTCTTGGATTAAGGGGGTTGGCGGCGTGAGGCGGTGATCTCGGAAGGTCAGGAAACATGACTCCGGATGCCTTGTCACTTGCCAACACTCGCCTTACAATGACACGATGCTTGGTACAAACAAGCCTTCCAAGGATATATATTCGGAAGAATGGAACCGACAACAACAACAATCTTGGGAGTTACACAACAACACAACAGGTTCTTGAGACTTGAAGTAACGCGAAACAGAAGCCTGCCTAGGTAAGTACCGCCTTTGAATATAAGAAATAGAGTGAAGTTCTACTACCAAGAATTTGAAGTACATACTCAGGCAAGCCCAGTCGCCGACCGAATGCTGTCCAACAAAATGTCCTTGTAGTCACCACCCGCCTCCCACAGCGCAAAGCCCGCCATGCCCTGGTCCAGGATGTACTGGCCCTTGATCGCGAACGACTTCGCATCGTCGTACGACACGAAAATCTGCCTCGAGGCGTCATACACCACCGGCGTCTCCGCACAGCTATCCCACCCGGCCGCCACATTCGGCGCCGCCTCACCCGCCTCCGTCAGGAACCCGGCCTCGGTGATCATGCTCCAGAACTGGTACGTGCCGCTGGGCGGCTGCGCGTTGCCGCAGTCGTCGACCGGCGGGTCGCTGTCCCAGCTGGAGCCCTGGAAGCGGTTCGACGAGTTCTGCGCGGGCAGCGTGTCGAGCGTCGCGCTGCCATTGGGGAACGCGGCCGACGGCGCGACCGAGAACCCGTGGCCGTACGCGCCGACGCCGAGCACGATCTTGGACGCGGGCACGCCGGCGGCGACCCACTTGGGCAGGCCGAGCTCGAGCGAGCCCATGACGTTGCGCGCGTCGCACGACGACCGCAGCGGCGCATTGGGCCCCGCGGTCGACGCCCACGCGCCGTACACGTCGTAGTTCATGATCATGAGGTAGTCGAGCGCGTCGGCGAAGCCGGCGAGCGCGTTGGCGGTCGACTGCTCGCCGGCGGCGTCGTTCCAGGGGAAGAGCGAGGCCGCGGCGGTGAGGTAGAGGCTCGCGCCGGTCGGGGTGGCGCGGAGCTCTTGCAGGAGGGTGAGGAAGTTGGCGGTGTCGTTGGGGGAGATGGCGTTGCAGCCTAGGCCTTGCTTGTTGGGGTACTCGAAGCTGTGGTGGTGTTGTTGTTAGTTTGGGGGTTTGGTCTTGGGGTGAGGATGAACTTGAGATTTGGAGGGGGGGACGTACTCGAAATCGATGCCGTCCAGTTCATATTGATCCACCATCGCCATGAGCTCCTTGATGAAGACGGTTCGGTTCTCAGCTGAGCCGATGTTGGAGGACATGAAGCGAGAACCTGTCCAGCCACCAACGGAGACGAGAGCTTTCACATTCTAAGAGTACTGTATTAGCATATAGTTCTAGTCAGACTCCGGCAGAACAAGATGCATACATTCGCCTTGGCTGCTGCCACGAAAGCCGGAATGCTCTCCGGGCTCGACTTGCTCAAGTCCAAACTGTGGTTCGCAGTCGTCTCGCTATGTGTTGGTGTCAGCCGATGTGCGGGTTGCCTGTTTCGTTGACAACAACCGGGGACGCTTACGCGAAGGCGTATTTCACATCTGTGTACTTCTCCCATGAAACATCGTCCACAGTGTATCCATCATCAATGTGGTACCCCGCGAAGTAAGTGGCCGAAACAAGTGACGTCTTGTCATCATGGCGTTTTATGCAAGCTGCGTCAGCTACGAGGGCTGAGGCAGTCAATAGTGATGCCGTGAAAAGGGAGTTGAGACCCATTGTTGTCTATCGGGTCAAAGAATAAATGAGTGAATGTGGAGTGAAGTGAAAGTAAGGCTGTAGCGGCAAGGTATCGGACTGAAGATGGTTGGCAGTCGTTGAAGCTATATACGGGATGCCTCACATGCTTGATGCTGTGCCACACGAGTCACTCATGCTACCCTTCATCTCGACCATGTGCACAGTTCCATATATAGTGGGCGCTCTCCTTACGGATTTACCCACTTAATTAATTTGCCATGCTGCCAGAGACCGCGGAGCCCACGAAGTTTGTTCAAAAGTTTCTCATGCATTGCGAACGAATCATTGGCGCACCGCTCGAGCGGTTGCAACACGACATCGGCCAACTAACGAGAGAGTTTTGCGGCTGCTGGAGGGAGGCGCGGTAGCTAAAACTTTTCCTGAGATATTGGGGCATTCAGCTCGTATCTGCAGGCAAGTACCCGTGTGGGCGGAAGCTAGGCAGGTATACCCAGGTGATGCTTTGGCTCTCTGCATGGCCCGCGGAGATCTCTGCGAATAGCATCTGCGTGTGCCTCGCCGTCTTGCTACGGGCGAAACAATCCGCCGTCTTGCAGCCAAAAAGTTTGTCAAATGTCGCTTGTTGGTCCAACAAGCCAACAGGTGACGCCCCTTGGCCATGCACCAGCTGGACGAGCTCTGCAACCAACGGGGAGAGTTGACAGGCCGTTGGTGGCCTCTTTGGTGGCTTGGCTTTTCTTCTGTTTCCCCTGAAGATCATTACTCAAGACGAACTTTTGCACGGCCTCCTCGAGAGACTCGGCATAAAAGGCGCATAACATCTGAAAACCTGCTGGTGATCTTGTGCGGTCTTGTGCGTGAGTCCCGGTAAATAATGGACGTTGCGATTCATGAGCGAACCGTGGAGCCAGTCTAAAAAGCTCGGCGATCGTAACGTGCAGATGTGTGGGGAAAGTGCTGTGTCGTGCTCATGCCGTCGGGTCGCTGTGGTATAGATATCTCGAAGATGCAGACGACCTTTTCCTGATCATGCTGGCAAAAACTACAAGATCGTCGTGAAGAACGCGGAAACTAATCTGGAAACCGAGCTAATGTTGCAAAAAGTCTGGGCATCTAAATTTGTTCTCCGCCATGGCCCATGCACCCATTACAGCCGGCCTCCAACAGCCTACCTAGGTAGTACCTACCACAGTAAGTCCAAGGTTTGCCATGCTCCAGAGCCTCCAGATTTGTACTCTCCGAGCCAAGGTCTTTCTCTCAAATTTGGATCTTCATGCGGCCGCCGCGGCGTGCACGTGGCATGAAGGCCATTCCCAGCACGCGTGCGTATGCAATGTGGGAATGACTGTTAAAGGCTTCTAGTGACGGTTTGTTCTCGTAAAGACTTGTCTCCATTCTTCATGTGGGTGCTGCCACAGGCTCTGCGAATTACTCATGAAAGAATACTCCAATGCCTCTGGCCAGGAGATACTTATGCCCAAGCTGCCAGAGAGTATGCCTAGATGTAGTAGTCCGTACAGTACTTAGGCCCAGGACACTCGTAACCCCCTTTCCTCGCCTTCCCCACACGACCACTGCGACCACTTCGGCACTCCCGGATACCGCAGTCATGGCATATGTCCGGACCCGACCAAGCACTCCTGTGGCGAAAACTCAAGAGATTCATCCCATCTCATACCACAGTCTCATGGAGTTCTTCCCAGGGTCGCAGCGGGACAACTTATAGACATTCCATTGCCTCTCGCCCAGAGCGCCTGTTATACGCCTCGCATTTACCACAACTTCACCATGTGAGCACTCAAAGCCCTCTTTCCCGCTGCCACGGCCGGAGGCGCAGGCGCCGCACTGATGTTCACGCCCTGGCCTAGCAGCGCCTGCCCTAGCTTGTTTTGAAGCCTTTGTAGGTCCACGAAAGTCAGATGGATGGCGGGCGGTGTGTAGCCGGGCGGGAATTGTTCGTTCTCTAGCCATCATCACACAAGCAGCATCAGCCAAGGGCCTTCTCAAAGCGACCGGCCGCCCTCCCTCCTATCCACACAACCTTGAACGAGCATGTTGCTGAGAAGGAGAGATTAAAACATACCAAACCAGAAAACAACGTCACTCGTCGGTACCACACCAGTCTCAATATTGCCAAAGACGAGGATGAACACAATACTCTCGCCCGTCGTGAAGCCCTGCGCGAGAGGCGAGAGGCTTAATTGCGGGTTGTTCACCTGCGAGTTGCGTACTTGGATGGCGCGACTTGCGGCCGACGTCGTGATGTTGATGGTGTCCTCGCTCCATGCTGTCTTGGTCTGGTCAAAAATCGTCTGAATTGAAGAGATTCTGGTCGCCGAAGAAGGCGTCGATGCGGCTGACTTGCGTGTCAGCGGGAAATCTCGAAGCTTCCTCTACATGATGGAGACACACACCTCAGGCTGGCATCGTGTTCCAGTATATTATGGCGGGCCAAGTCTGTCAGCGAGAGACTTGTATTGTCGCCGCTCGAATTCGTCGACGCCGCGCCTAAAAGAGGAGGACGGATATAGACTCGTCCTGGCTCACACCCTGCCGCATGCCGCTCATGAGCTGCTCTTGCGTGATGTTCACCCCGTTGCGGGGAAGGAGGCCATGGTTTGCGAGCGTGTTGAGCCCTGGGCAGAGACCTGGTACTGTGTTGGGTTTGATATGGTTAGCCCTTGGGGTAGGCAGTCTCGTCTTTGAATAGGTGTTACGAACGGTCACCAGGTCCCGGTGGTTGAGCTCAGGTATCTTGGCTGATGCTAGGCCTACGAGGAGCGTGAGGATGGAAGATTTCATTGTTGGGATCTTCAGACAACGGTCAGTACTTTTGTGTGCTGAACATCCGATGATAGTCTGTACTCACTGTTATGGGCACTGTTATGGTCGGATGACTAGTGCTTAGGACTTTAGATCAAGACGGCCGCACACAACATGTCTACTTAAAGAACATTGAACAAGGCGTTGTACAGAGTAAGACCATATGCAGCGTTGGTGCTGTATTTAAGAGATTGTTCTTTCTATCCGCGCCATACTTGCTACACTCTCTATACTCCATGACGACAGTGCAAATTCTAGTCAGCACTTGACCTCGCTCCTCGGATGGCGTTGTCGAATGGCGTCCTCGGTGGCGGACATTCGCAAGGCATGCTGATCGAGGAGCGGAGTCTCGTTGACGATGCATACAGGAAGGGATGGCTTGACAAGTCGCAGTTCGTTCGTGCGCCCAGGTTGTCTCCAACCTGACGGCTGCGGACCTTGAAATGAAGCGGGCGCTTGCGGTCTGCTTGATACAGGGTCGTCCGTCATATAGTCCAAGCTTTAGCAACTCAATCAATCTATTCTGCAGTAGAATCAGGTGCTAGCACAGATCCCTAGAATCTTGGAACGCGAGAGCAATATACTTGGCCGACGTCTGAACATACTAGTAGCATCACACCTGGGCACGATGAGTACTGATGCAAACAAGTTCCGGTCCCAACCAGGGTGTTCGGCGCTAGCAAACGAAACTGGGGGTGTTTTGTATGTGATGTCGTACGATGAGACAATTCTTTACATATAGGTCATATATGTTGTCAGGGTCAAGGCCTCTGTCTGGTGTATTTGGTGGGTCTGTTCATTGTTGTTGTTGGTGTCGGCTAGGTAAAACTGACGGTAAACAAACCCGACACTAGCTTAAATAGGTAGCTTGGCTATGTCTGTCGTGGCTTCCTAACATATGTGTTGAATGTGTGCGTATTGGTGAAGTTCATTCTTAAAAAAAACCGTCTTCGACCTTTGTGTTCGTTTGCTGTTACCAAGAAAAAATGGGTCGATGTGTTATAAACGCGTTAGAGAATATGCTTTGCTAGAAAGTCATTCCTAGCCAACGAGAAGGCGGCATCTAGGCCGTGCGCGAACAACGGTGGACTGATTTCCAAGGGTTCAGTCGCGCATTGTTCGGCAGATGCGTTCAATAGGCCTTTGATCTTTGTTGACTTTGGCAGCTTCATCAAATAGAGTGCCCACTTTCGCACTGAATGATTGCGACCGGAGACCTGTGGGCATTTTGCACAGCGACCAAGACCAACGTCGAAATCTGGGGTTGATGCTGGTGGAGCCGCACAAACTGGTGAGGGTGGAATCGGCGATGGAGGATATGTGGCGGTGGAGTGCGATGCCTGGGCGGCATAACTGGCAGACGGCGGAGGGGCCGTGGGATATGGTGTTGCCTAGATTTACGTGTAGTGAGAAGTCGTTGGAGAGATGGGCGTGCGAGAAGTAGACAGCTGTTTGAGACTATTAGAAACCTGGTGAATAATTTGATTGAGTCCAATATTGACTCAGGCCAAGCTGCATTTCGACCCGGTCCAGGACCGTGGACCTCAGTCGAAGTGTGGAGTTTGCCCCGGTTTCCCAATTAGGAAGTGGTGATAGTTCTGACGGGGTCACGAAATAATACACACCGCTGTGGATACAAAGCCCTCCGAGAAACGGCACAAAGAAAAAAGGCCCGGCATTTCCGGCTATGCTATTGGAAGGGTTCGTTTTGGTGAGGATTGCGGGGCCGATACCTAGGTATATATTGAGGCGGTCCTGTGAGAAATAGCAATTAGTTTTGGATCTGTGCACGAGTTCATCACTCTTTTGATCCCCCATACTTCAACACGAAGCCAATGTCATATTTATACGCCCATCTTGATATCACATACTTTGAATCTTGTTTCTTTTTAGGCGCGAGCGCATGGTAATATTCGCGCCTTGCTCTTCCGCTTGTCGAAGAAACTGGTTGATATTGGCCCATGTCCCTGGCCGGTCTTCGCAAGCCTCACAATGAGTGCATAGGGGAGTAGACAATAGTTGCGACTTTGGTCTTTTTTCGAGAGTTGACCTTCCCTGATGTACCTGAGCATGCCACCTTTCCCGCCGGCGGATTGGCCTCGTTGAGTATGAGAGTGAAACATCCTTGTTTGTCCATGGCTTCAAGTTTGATACATCTTGATTTCGTAGAACGGCGTAAGGAAAATGCTTTCTAACGTCTTAGTGAAGCATAAGTCCAATGATCTTCTGTGTTGGCGACACAAATCGAGTGCGCTAGATCACAAATACATCTCCAACATCCTCAAGGTTGTGTCAATCACCCGCCCTCGGCTGGTTCCGCCGCCTCTTCTTCCTCGTCTTCTTCTTCATCATCATCGTCCTCACCACCCTCTCCGTCCTCACTATCCTCCTCACTCGACGAACCCTCACCCTCGCTTTCGCCGTCACTACCAGGATCGTAGTCCTCCTCCTCCTCATCTTCCTCGTCCTGCTCCAACATCTCTTCGGCCTTCTCGAGCAACGCATCCTGTGGATCGCCATTGGTCGGGGCAGTGCCAGCTGCAGCCTTGCCACCATTCTCCCGCAGCTGCCGCTTCGCCCTCCGGCCCTCCGCCATACTCCTATTATTCAAGCCATGCCGCTGGATATAGTTGTCGTCAATCACATTGTAGTCCTCGTGATCAATCATCGAGAACTCGATCTCCTCCGTCTTTATCTCGCCCTCCGCAAGCCCACCAAGCCCGGGCTGGCCATCAGCCGTCGGCAGCGGCGGTGCATGCGAGATATCCACCTCGATGGTAATGTCAAACGTCCGCTGCAGCACATTGGTATACGAGACCGCGACGATGCGATCCAGCGGGATAAACAGCAGCGGTTTCTTGTACCCCCACAGGATGCCGTTCGGCAGAAAGAACAGGAAGCCGTCCTTGGTGCCGCGGTGCGCCTTCACGTGCACGGCCTTCTCGTTGGGGCGGAACGACTGCTTCGCCATGGAGTGAAAGACGCGCGGGTCGCAGGCTGTGATGCCCACAGTGCCGTTGCCGACGGCCTGCAATTGAGAGGTGATGGCCCAGTGCATCAGTGTGCTATAGCTGTCCGAGACCTGGGCGGCGGTAGCGGCTGCGACGCCACCAACAACATTGGCTTTTGGTGCGGTGGTTGGCACGGTGAAGAGGAAGGGCTCGAAGTCGACAGGAGGCCAGCCTTTGGTGGCGGAAAGGGCTGTGTTGCGCGGGAAGAGGATGTAGTTGTATTGGAGTTGTTGTTTTTCGGGGATGGGCACGTAAAAGACATAGTCTGGAAGACGAGACGAGTCAGTGATGATGCTCCCATTGCCGGCGGTGAAAAACAGTATGCAGCTCCGCTGGAGACACAACTTGAGCACATACCAACATCAGTCCACTTGTAGACCATTCCCTGCACGGGTGTCGACGTGCCAACTTGTTTCGTGTAGAGGTAGTTCTGCGTAAAGCATAGGTCGTACTTTTTCCGCTGGGGTATAGACACACTGACTTCCTTTACTTCCAGCAGGACGACCTCTTCCTTCGCAGCATTCGCCATGTCAATCAGCAGCGAGCCGTTGACGACAGTTGCGGTAGCCTGGGCGGGCTTGGGTGGAATGGCACTCGGCGGCGGAGGGGCAAGCAGGCCTTGGCCCCAAGGAACCCCGTCTTGAGTGGCATTATTTTCAACATCTACGCGCCGTCGTTTTGCGCTGGGTTCGGAGGAGAGGTACTGGTCGGCGATGAAGCTGGTGATGTTGTTAAAGAGGGCGACGCGCTCGGGGGTGTCTTGACGGGTTGTGGATTAGCTCGTGTTCATGCATAAAGTCTCTACAGCCTCCCTGTCTTGATTTGGGATCTTTCCTGGTAGTGGTGGAGAGTAGTCGACATACCAGCAGCTTGTTGAATGCCGGTAATGAGGTCCTGGCGATTTGCAAAGACAAGGCTCAGCCGCTCGTTCTCGAGGCCGGCCATGGTCGAAGGTTGGACAAATTTGGGAACAGGGAGAATATCCGTAGCTTTCCAACCAGATTAAAGAAAGTCTCGCAGGATTCTGTCACGCTGTAGAGTGTCCAGCTGACCAGGCCTGGAAGTACTTGGAGATGGAAGTGAAGTGTACCCATCCAGGTAATTATTCTATCGCGATGTCAAACGCGTAGTTCCAAATACCTTCAGCTGCTTACATAAGGCCGCATGACTCCAGGGTGCCTTGTTCGTGTCGGGGTGCCTGCTAAAGCGTAGGGATCATGCATGTATCTAAGTACTTACCAAAAGAGGCAATCTGACTTCAGTCCTTGGAAACCCTGTACGCAACGACATCGGGATCCCGTCAACACCATCAAACGAAGAAGAGAATACATACAGTACTTGGGAGATAATATCTATGAATAACTAGTCAGCCAGCTCATTCCTCGGATTTATTCGTAGCGAAGGCTCACACTCCAATAGATGTTTGCCCTTGATATGTTAGTCCCAACATCCCGCACTTACGGAGATCTATAAAACTGTCGAGATGTTGCTATGATACACGTCTCTATTGCCGGTACCCGGCACAGAAAGCAAAATGATTGTGAATATGTACACATAGGAAAATAAAGCAAAAAAAAAAAAAGAAAAAAAAAAAAACGCATGTCAAGCTGATCACTATGCGGCTGCTAAGCCGCGGCGGGCTGGCCGCTTGCTAAAAACGAAACGCAATTATCGAAGTTCTGCCCGTCAGATACGAAGGGAAGATCAATTCATATTGCAATTCTTCAATCTGGCATCTTTAGTATTATGCTTGTGTAAGTTGATCTGAGATGAAGATGGCATGATAGCCAGCTCTATGCGAAAATTTGTAATACAAAGCGGTTGTGTGCCGTGGCACCACTGCCGTGCAACGGCTTCACAAGATTCGATCAGGGCGTTGTGTCGAATTACTGTTTTCACTGAGGAACAATGCTGCATCGGGCACGTGTCTCTCTTTGAATAGACTGCACTAGCTTTATAATTCGACGTCGTCCCGTCCGCCAAGTTCCGAATGCTTTGATGCAGATGCTTGTTCTTTGTGCGCGGAGGGCCCGCCGCACAATTCCCAATTAAAATTACTGCAGAGGATCTTTAGGGTCAAAACTATTAGAAGCTTGTAGTAAGTCCTTAAGCCATGGACAAATGTGTCACTTGTAGCATAGCTGACTTGCTGACCTCTCTCACTATGTTGTTCCATAGCTCGCACCTCCCAGGTCTCCTGCTGCAAATCTCTTCGCTACTTCCCCTTGTGCATGCCTATTCCCAGCCTTTGCCATGTTTCGGATTCTAATTGGCTCTAGATCCGTCTCTGATCAGACGTGATGACGGCGTAAGTGGTAGTTGTGCTCTTCCGACACTCTCTGGACTAATCATTGTGCTCAAAGTCTACTTTCGTTGTAATACAAATGGCGGGATTTACTTTCAAAAATCAAAAAGTGTAGGTTCTGCCGGCATTGCAGGGCCTTGGATTGATATGGGTCCTGTATTGCTAGCCGGCAGCATAAAGGACAAATCTTTTTCAGATCTCTGGGTAAGTGAGTGCTGCCTTTTTTACCTATTTTCGTTCGTGCGCACGCATAAGGGCGAAAACAGGACCCGGGAAATATCCAGGCATCTACATTATATCAGACTACTCACAACTTCACCAGGCCCCAGATGTTCGCAAAATAGGCAACCAATACATCACCTGGGCATGTACTACTCGATCTCAGTAGTCAACACCCTCGACTCCACCATCGGCTACGCCACGAGCCCCGACCTCGAGCCAGGCTCCTGGACTGATCATGGCTCAATCGGAATATCGTCCCATTCCAAAACGCCAGCGAGCCCATACAATGCCATCGATCAAGCACTTATCGTTTCCAACGGGCAAAATTACCTATCTTTCGGCTCCTACTGGACCAACCTGCACATCGTACCTCTGAACTCGGCTGGTACCGGTCTAGTGTCGAGGTTCCCGAACAATGTAAAGCAGATCCAGCACCAACCTACTGGCTTGCATTGGGCAGAGGACAGCTTTATTTACAATTTCAAACCACCGGGGAGTACTACGGCTTACTTTTGTCTGTTCTGTCGCGAGGGCACCGCCAACAACTATGAAAACATCAAGCCCGCTGCTGGTAACGAGTATCATATCCGAGTCTGTAGATCGACCGCTGTGACTGGCGGGTATGTCGATGCCTCGGGTCGGTCGTGTTTGGCTGGGTATGGTGAGACTGTACTGGCTTCACATGACCAGGTGTGTAAGTAGAGATCCCTCAGCCACGCTGGACCCCAGGGCGTCTAAAGAACGAATGCTTACACTCCGAAAGATGGCCCAGGAGGACAAGGTGTCATTGATGATCCTTGTGGTCCCATCATTTATTATCACTATGGTAAGAATTTCCGTTTCCACGTTTCCCCGAGTTCACTGCTCTGAATACGAATCACAGCCTTCCAACCTGGAAGTGGCTCTCACAGCATGGTCTACCAATACTAATATTTCATGTCTTCGCTCCCGCAGCAAACTTGACCGAGAACATAAGCAATATCAACTTCAAATGGGGAGTCAACTACCTCTCCTGGTTCGATGGGTGGCCTATCCTCCAGGGTCCCGGATCCGACCAGCCACTAGGCTTCTGCACCACCTCCAGTACCAGCGTCAAAAGCACAACTACTCCCTCCTCGAGCCGCACCTCCGTCGCTACTTCAAGGTCGTCGAAGTCGACATCAGTTGGTGCCACCACTAGCACGGCATATACGAGATATCTACGGCTCCAGTTGCCGCCGCGTCCAGCGTCAAGTCGACGTCGACGTCGTGTAGCGCGGCTGTTGCTGCCACGAGCACGACGAGCAAGTCAGCTTCGTCGACATTCAACCTCAGTGATCTCTGGCCTTCGCCATCAACTACTACTACTGGTCAGTATTCTATAACCACGCTACTGGTCGTGTATACCAGTACGGAGGTCTTCCAGGTCAAGGACGGATGGTGGTCGGGGGTAAGTGGAAACTCTTTTGGTTGTCCGGCTAGTACGAGCACAGTCTACATGTAGTAGAAGTTTGATATATTAATGCCCCGTTATCAATCAACGTCAATGCTAGTTTCGGTTCGGTGGATAGAGTCTGCTTCCGTAGAGATAGAGAAGTACGGTGACTTAGTAAGCTGAGATATCAATGTCACCCACGTTGTTGACAGGTGTGAAGGATGAGCGCCTGTCACACACTGATGCTCCTTCTCGCGTCAGTGAAGAGACGTCTCGACCTGGAAATTCTTAGGTATTCGCTTTCACATTAGCCATAGCTTTGAGACCTCGTCAGATGCAACAGGCCACCAAAGTTGCAAATTTCGGCCACATATCAGGTACGCTTCTCATTTTGTCTTCCTGTAACGCCGTGCCATAGCCACCGAATACTTATGCAATCATATCGTTCAACACCTTGACCTGCTCCAACACAGATGCCTTGCTAGTACCTCCGCGCGCCGACCTCATCTCCACGCTCTTCTCGTAGTCAAACGATTCTTTGATATCCTCTTCAAATCGGGCATCCACACCCTTCATCTGCTCAAACGTCAACTCATTCATCGGCGTGCCCGTCTTCTCCGAAAGCGCTACCACCTGTCCCGAGATGTGGTGCGTCTCCCGGAACGGCACGCCCTTGCGCACCAGATAGTCCGCCACATCAGTCGCCAGCATGAACGGGTCCAGCGCAGCCTTCATCTTCTCGGGCTTCGTGTCCAGCGTAGACAGTACGCCCTCAGCAATCTGAATGCTGTCACCAACCGTCTTGACGTGGTCCAACATAGGCTCGACCGACTCCTGCAAGTCCTTGTTGTACGTGCTGGGCAGGCCCTTGAGCGACATCATGAATCCAGCCATGTGGCCAAATGCCCGACCACTCTTACCGCGAAGGAGCTCGAGGCTGTCGGGGTTCTTCTTTTGCGGCATGAGCGAGCTGCCTGTGGAATAGGCATCAGCCAGGCGCACAAAGCCGAATTCAGCGCTGGAGTAGATGATCAGGTCCTCTGCCCAGCGGCTGATGTGCATCATGACAAAGCTGCCCCACTGCAGAAACTCGAGAACAAAATCACGGTCCGCCACGGCACCCATCGAGTTCCACAGCAACTGGTCGAAGCCAAGCTCCTTGGACATCATGTCGCGGTCGATGCCGAAGGGGTTGCCAGCCAGCGCACCACAGCCCAGCGGACTCCTGTTGACGCGCTTGCGAACCTCACGCAGCCTCTCGAGATCATTGGCGAACGCAAAGCCGTAGCTCAGCATCCAGTGGCTCCAGCGAATGGGCTGGGCGCGCTGCAGGTGTGTGTAACCGGGCATG
Source organism: Ophiognomonia clavigignenti-juglandacearum (assembly GCA_003671545.1). Taxonomy (NCBI): domain Eukaryota; kingdom Fungi; phylum Ascomycota; class Sordariomycetes; order Diaporthales; family Gnomoniaceae; genus Ophiognomonia; species Ophiognomonia clavigignenti-juglandacearum. The sequence continues at coordinate 84,609 of PYFS01004666.1, read as the reverse complement.
ACATAGTCGATCTCGCTCTCAGCGCGCTTAGAGATGACCTTGAGCAAGCTGACCAGGTAACCCTCGAGCTTGTCCATCTCGTCGCGCAGCCAAAGGCGCATGTCGGTGGCAATCTGCTCGTTGCGGCTGCGGCCGGTGTGCAGCTTGCCGGCGACGTCCTTGCCGATGATCTCGCCGAGGCGGCGCTCGTTGGCGGTGTGGATATCCTCGTCGGCGCCAGGGATGATCTTGAAGGTGCCATTCTCCCACTCTTTCTCGACATCCTTCAGGCCGGCCTCGATCTTCTCGAATTCAGCCTGCGTGAGACGGCCGGCTTTAGTGTTGGCACGGGCGAATGCGATAGAGCCGGCGATGTCTTGCTTGTAGAGAACATTGTCGAAGGAGAGAGACTCGTTGTACTGCTCCATGAGAGGGTCAAGACCGCCTGGGTGGGAACGAGACAACATCAGTAGTGGCACTTTGGACTGGGCTGGTAAAGACGGAGGCCTTTGAAGACCAATGGAGCCATTATGTGACCCTAAAATTCCATGTTGAACATTGCCTTGGCTACTCACCAGTGAAGCGGCCTCCCCATAGCATGTTGGCCTTCTTGTCGTTGGCAGCCATGATAGCTGTTTTGTGTGCTGCTCCGATTTCGGTGAAGCGACTTGCAGTCGCTCGCTGTGGTTTGGGAGATGGAGATGGGGATAGTGAAGTCGCTGGAAGACCAATTGGCTATAGTAGAGAGGGCAGAGAGCGAGAGCAATGGTTGCAGGCACGGTAAACGAAGAGAGACTTGACTCGTAGAGTTGTTCCAAAGTAAAAACGCAAACATTTGAACTTTTTGAGGGTGCATCGATAAAGACCCCTGTTCCATTTAGCTGCAGCTCCCCGCCTCTCACAGGCACCCCTGTCTTTATCAACCCCCCTGCACCCGTCATCGCTGCCAGGATCTTCTCGGACCTTATAATCGTCTGAAGCTGAGACAGGGAACGACCTCTCATCCAATCCTGGAACACCTTTGTGGTGAAGCAATTTCACATGCATAAAACTGTACACGTTCTCGTGCTCTAGGAATTCGCTTACATACTGCATCTCCTGCCCTTGCACGCTCGTCGATTTTTTGCAGACTGTCTGAAACTACAGCTGTGGCTCGTGCGGAAGGAAACGACAGCCCGAGCTAGAAGTACGACGAGAGGAGTCACTTGACCGTATGCCCCGAGAAGTCGTGGTGGCTCGCGAGGCTACACAGCGACTGGCTGGCAACATGTCATCGAAGCAGTGCTACATGTTACCTCATATTACCTCGTGTGTACTCAGTAGGTGCTCATTGTTCCCTGCAGACGGACTCCTGGATAAAGAGGGTGCAGACCTTGACTTCAGCATTCAACAATAGACGACTTGTTTCTTTTTTGCTATTAAGGTATGTCCTGCGGACACAGCACGGAAATCCAACGTTGAAAACTAAAATGGAAACCAAGGACCATATAAAATTACCGAGTGCTCGCACTTTCACTAATCGTCCTTCCAATCAGGGCCTATCTCTTGATGTCTACCTGACCATCGCCCGGAGCGTGAGCTGGAGACTGGCCGTGAGCAGTCTCGTCAACAGTGAAAGGAAGGATCTATAGAGACGAGAGACATAGTTCCTGATCCACAACACCGCAGTCTGCCCTAGCAGTGTGATCAGGTTGTGAGTCATCGTGGTACTATTCGACGTGGACATGCTGCTCGTCGAAGTTTACATGAACTGGCACTAACCTTGATGCCTGTCGTGTCGGATAACGATTCAGTTTGCGTGTCCGTGATCCCCACCTTCAGCGATGTCGTCGAGGTCTAGGCCACGCCCGTCTTGTTGTCATCAAAAAGCGCCCGGATCCAGCTGCTCCACCGTCCCACAGATACGAAAGGACAGTTCATGTTGCTGTGAGTCTCTTGGTCGTCGGCAGCCAGCATGCAGGTGAACGGCAAGACAACCGCTCGATCACGCTCCAGCATGGTCCTTTCTGCAACAGCCACCTGACTGGTCAGCACGGGCGCCGAGCTCAAGCCCGAGGACGCGAACTGAGCTGCCGCGTCGATGACCAAGACATAGGAATGCTCGCCGGGGGCCCTGTCGTACTGGCCGGTGCCGATGAACATCGGAGCTTCGCTCGCGAGCGATCTTGTCCGAGTTCAGAGAGCTGTGTTCGCCCGGTAAGACGCCCCAGACCGCAATGTCGTCGTGCGCGGCCGACTCTTCATCGGTCCAGACGATGGAGCCGCTGTACCTCCCGGGCGCGACCATATCCTTGTGCACGCACCAGATAATGTCGACGCTGGGCATGCCGTACCCGATGGTGCACGCATTTCTGAGCTCCACGTAGCCGTCGCCCGACGGCGTTGTTGTGGTGGCCACCAGAGCCGCTGTCTGCGAAAGAGGCGGCGGTAGTCGGTGGGAGCTGCCACGGAGTTCTGGCCGTTGTCGCCGACGCCGACGAAGAGCGTGGCTTGGTTGAGTCCGTCATGGTGACTAAAAGTCCTGCATACGCTTGAGCGTTCAATTTCGTGGACGTTCAGGGATGATCTAGCAGAAGATCGATTGTTTCTTTTGACACGAGTCTGAAGGAGGCAGGTTGTAGTGGATGTTGAGTGATGACGGTTTCCTTGACAGTCCACTGACCCAATCTATGGACAAATTTTCCTGACCTATTACGAAAAGCGCTAACGCTGCTTAAATTTAATAAAATCAAGATTATATTTAATAGAAATAGCTATTATATACATTAATAGATATATAAATCTATTGCTTCGTTATAGCTATACAAATTAATATATAAAGATTAGTTATATATTTATATAGCTATATAACCTATAATTTATAAAATCCACGCTTTATTATTAATAAATTAGACAATTAAGCAATATATCAATAATTCGATTACCCGCTTATTATCCCGTATATATTAAATAAATGTAAAAGAAGAAGTAAAAAAAGAAAAAGAAAAGGGATTTAAGGTTTTTACTTTTGATATCATATATGATTTATTATATATATCCGCGTAGGGCTTCTTAATAGGTTTTTAATATTAGAAGCATAGCCGTTATAAATGTGTATATGCTTCGCAAAAGGGGCTTATTTATACACACTATACCAAAAGAGGCTTACTAGAGCGGTGTTGTATACCTACTGCGAGGAGCGCTGACGCCGCCCAAATCTGATAAAATAAAGACTACACCCAATAGGAACAGTTACTGTATATGTCAATAGACCAGATCTATGATCTCTTGCTCCAATAGATGGGCGGGTTCTAACAGACATGGGAATCAGGTTGTCCTTAAATTCACGACTTAGGAACGTGCAGGGACCTCTCCGCAAAGTATCTAGTATTTTCTGGCAATATCAAGGGTTCGTTCCTAGCGAGTGGTAACTTCGTCAACAACTGGCAGTATGCCTTCTTTGACTAAGTGTACAGTCAAACACTGTTGGGGGTGAAAGATCAAGATGGAAGAAGGTTCTCGAGGGTGCAGTCAGGCACAAGGTAGAGGGGGTTTTGGGCATGTATTGAGGACACTAAACTAAGTAAACAAACAAATCGGAGGCTCATTTGGCTGGAAGCCACTGTCAGCGGGTGACCGGCTGTTCTTTCCACTGGCTATCAGGGGCATCATTCTTTAATTACAGTCCCAACATCGACCACGCTCATCCAGTGTCTCTGGTTAAAGGATGTACATGTAGGGGCATTCAGCAGTGATGATACCAGCTCTGTGAACAGATACAAGCGCCAACTCCATTCTTTGGAATTGCATATCGTAGTTAGAGTGATTTAAGGCGGACGAATGACCTTGGTCCGTTGATGTTCTATAAGCACCTGCTGATTGTCCTCCACTTCAAATACTTTCAGCATCATCAGCCAGCCAGGGACATGACCATACTACCATTAAAACTTGATCAGACCACGTGGGCGGACCCCCCTCCCTCCCCACTCGGGGACTTTTGCCACCCAGGAATAAGAGTCCAGCTTCGCGGGCAGGCCGGCAGGAAACGTCACCGCCAAAATCAACGGCCTCACGACCGGAGGCGACTTCGACGCCAACGTGCAGAACACATCCGCATACAAAGAGTTCTACATCAAGTATGGCCAATACTGCTACTGAAATACCCTCGTTTCAGTCATACCTAGGTTCCGGAATCTGGTTCTGGAATCTGGAGTGCCTGGTGGTGGCCGAGCGTAGAGAAGCAGCTACTAGCCGGTGCGATATCTCGATGGTGACCTGATTATGCAAGGTTCATCTCAACAGCGAGAGTCGCTGCATAAACTCAAGTATAAGATTGCAAATTCTGCACTGTCGCCTGAATTTTTACGCACCTGGCATGCGCCCTGGATGATTGTGATGCCCAGCGCCGCGGGAGTCAGGCAGGCCCTGGGGCCGTTTGTCGCAAGAGGGCCAACATCGAATAAGAAAGCTCTAACCAACTATGTTCTCCTAGAAATAGAAGAAATCGTGCGGATGATCCCGTCTGAAACACCTGCTGTCTTTCAACACGAAGAGCCAGGGGACTCGCCTGCGCTCGCCTCATTTGAAATCACCTTCCACATATCCTCTAGTGCGGAATTTACCAGAGCAAGGACTGCCTACGGAGTGGCAGGCAATCAGACCGTATTAATACTTGGGGCCTGGGTCCCCAAATTGATGCTGTTTGTTTGCGGCTGGCCAAGCAGCGGAGTGTGTGAAACAAAACACCAAGAGTCCAAGACCGGGGATGCCAAGATACTCCTCCTCCGTCGCCGTAATTAAACACCCGCTTTAGGAGGGAGGCCGCGGCGAATCTGCGGTATTTCTCCAGGAATGAGACAGAGAAACTTCTGTGTTTTCAAGTCACAGCGGTGGAAAATATGCACTTGGCACTTGCCTATGGTCGAGTCGGGTCGATGGGGACTCATGAGAAGGAGGTGGGCGACTTCAAGTCTCCAGGAGTGACAGAACATCTCTCACCCACTCATAATATATATAAATTGAGGCACTCCCGCATTATACAGCACCGAAAACAATAGCACATTCATCACTGCCGATCCGGTCATCAGGCCTTACACTCTTTTCCTCAACATGCAATCAAAGACATACCTTCTCTGGCTTGCCGCCACGAGCGCTGTCAGTGCACATGCTGCTCATCCTGGCGACTCCGTTCAGTCCGACTTGGACGGCTCTGTCTGGGCCCACGTCAAGGCCGGAAGAGACACAATCACGCCCCCGTCAGCACGCCGACGCTTCAAGGCGAGGCAATCGGGTTTCAGCCCACCATCCGACATGGCCGCAGCACTCAAGGAGGTCTGGGACCACACCATAGAGACCTACTCCAACGGCGCCGCCTTCGGCTTCAAGAACTACGGCTGGGATCAGCTCAAGGCCACTGATGGGTAAGGAACTTGGAATCCTCTTACCCAGTATCTCTGCAGCCGTGCTAATACATTCTCCTCAGTAAAATCAACTACTGCGTGCGCTGGGACTCAAGCCAGACCCTCACTGCCGCCCAACAGGAGAAAATCACCACCGCCGTCTCGGCCCAGTACCAAAAGTGGTTCGAGCACCTCTACGGCTACGACTCCTTCCCGTGGGGCAACATCAGCGTCAACGTGGTCGGGTGGGCCGCGACCGACCCTTCGCTGCTCGAGGGCCAGGACGCCGACAGTGTGTCCACGGCCGTCGACGCCGAGGGCATCCCGCAGTGCGCCGAGGCGTGCGGCCGCTTCTTCCACCAGGACGGCGACTACAGCGGGTGCGAGGGCGGCGAGGCCGCGCACTACGACCAGAGTCTGTGGCTGACCGAGGGCATGGGCGGTGGTGCGGGCGGAGATTGGGGACAGCGGATTGGGTCTGAGTATATGGTGGAGAATTTGGATGCGGAGGATATCCACATCTTGCTGCATGAGATGGTGAGTTCCATCATCCTTCATCCTACGAGTGTACTTCGACTAACAAGAGAACTCTCTAGGGCCACACTTTTGGGCTGGATGATTTCTATGACTGGACGCCTACGGGTCAGGACTCGTTCGTCATGTTGGCTGGGTCTTCTACTGTGATTACAGAGTTCGACAGCTGGATGCTTCGCAACTGGTGGTATGAGCTGTCTCGGGACCGCGCGTGGCAGTGAAGAGACATACGGACGGTCCGTCTGTGACTCTGTGGTGAGGATGCTGGCATTTTAGCCGTAACTTTATTCTTGTATCAATATTACACATTTCTTGTCATACTCGTCACTTAAGTAGTCTGTTATTGTAAACCGTGGTCCCGTCTGCGAATAGTGAACAGGGCTGCAAAGTTGCCTGCAAGTAGTGTCGCTTGCGCAGGCACTGACGGCTAAGAGAGACTCCCGGTTGAATCACCGGCTACACTTTGGTGGCTTTGGCCGCGACATGAGTGAAACGTTCTCTTTCTGCATCAATACCAATACCTATGGGGGCCTACCGGCGGCACCGGGCCTCCCCGCTGCACCGAACCCACCCCCAAGAGTTGCATCCCAGACCATGCAAGACGTCATCTTGAATGCTACTGATGAACGGGACACAAGATTCCCCATATAAAATGAGGCTTGGCCACGTTCTTTTCCTGGGGCAAATGTGGATGTCCTCGGTTTCACAGCCTAGCTCTTCCCAGCTGGACCATCTAGTAAACAGGAGATATTTGGAGAAGATAAGCACTCACCTGCTTTCAGAACCTTGTACGGAAGAATCTGCATGTATTTTTAGCAAGAAATGCCTGGCTTCTAGAAAGTCCTCCTACACATATAGAAGGGGTTGTGTGCAAGGGGCGATTCGAGGTTGACCAGCAGTAGGGGTATTATCTCGGTACTGAAACCAGATGCTGGTGAAGTCGCCTCATTGTAAGCCAATATTCCACATCATGGAGAAGAGATCGTCTGGAAACTCGAGATTAACAAGGGTCTCAGAACGCACAATTTTGCTGCATTTGCCCACCACACGCTCTTATAGTTGGACATTTCGCCGCACGCCGCGGCGGGACTCGAGAACGAGACCTCACTATTCCATCCAAGTGCCTAGGCAAAAAGGAGTTTTCCAAAACACTCACTGCCGGTTGAAAAAACAGGTTCTTGTTGAGAAAACAGGTTCTTCTACCGGCAGCCTGACAGGACACCGGCTTGGCGGTCCGGGCTACTCAAACAGGAGGGCCGAGTTCTGTGACAACAACTGTCCAGGCCCGGATAGACGACGGCCCACAAAACGATAGGCCTCGCCGTCTTGGCCGCAACGACACCCACGCGAATCTGCGATCTACCAGGGCTGAGTTCGGCTGATCTTCCTTAGCCTAAACAACCTTGCAGATCTTGCCCTTGGGAGCGAGCTGCGAGTCAAGGTGGTTTGGGAAACTCAACGTCGAAGCTGAGTTCCAGGAAAAATGCTGGACGACGCCGCACAACTTGTGGCACAAAGTTCCCACTCTAGATTGTAACCCTCCGCATATTTCCCCGGGCATCTGAGAAGCTACTGACAGTTCTGGAACTCCTTCCTCCGTGGACTCAATCGGAGATATTCCCATACATCTTCTGTGTGGGAGTCTGCATGATCAACTACGGGTGATTGTAATTTGTGGGCATCTTGACCCTAAAATATGGGCCGACCGACCGTATATAGTGGATGGAGGAGAGCCCACGGAGTATTCTATCTAAACACTCAGCAGCATCACCATCATACAGCTAGCCTGTAAAATTGTACTTGCTCAGATTTCGACATACGCTCATTCATCAGTCCACAACACAGTTTCCAGACACTCATATCTTCAAAATGCGTTTTTCATACACCCTCGTTGCTCTTGCTGGCCTAGCGACCGCCCTTGTAAGTACCAGCATGCCATCTTAAATACCAAGTGATCAACTGAATTCCAAAGTTGACCAAAGCTAATGTCTCCGTATCAATAGCCCACAGACACAACCGCAGAGCGGAGGTCGTCCACTGCCCAACAGCACAATGCCCGTGCCGTATTCGACATAGTCAACGTTCCCGCGCTCGCAGACCGGGAGAGCACCGGCGCCGCCGGGAAGCTAGAGGAGCGCAAGAGCTCTGACTTCGCCTACATCACCGCCCTCGAGAACCGAGCCAAGGGCTTGAAGATGATGGAGCGTGACAACAAGAAGAGAAACCAGACCGCGAGAGCAGCTGCTCCTCTGGGTGGCTTTGGCTATGGCGCCGATGTTAAAGCCCGGGCTCAGGGGTTGAAGATGATGCAGCGCAATAGCAAGAATGACGCAGCAAACGTCTCGGCGAGGTCGACTCACGCTGGTTAGGGTGGCATGTTTGATATGGCTTTTGGTACTCTTGATGGGTACGAGGCTTGGAGGGAAGAGGCAAGTTTATGGGCGCAAAGGTAGGCTCGGGTAACAAGAAGAGGGCCCTCTGGCCCTGGGGTATTGGCCATACACGTCAGGAAGATGCTGTGCATCTTAACAGTTTTATTCCACCCCGTCGACACAAAGGAACCGTGAGGGAGAGGAGAATCACGAGATATTCCAAAAGTAGCGAGACAACTTCGATAATGGCCCAACTCAGTTTACGAACAACGTATGATGAAATAGAATTATTTAAGACGGCCTCACGTACCGATTTATGTACGGATACCGGTCAATGTCCTGTACAGTCTGACCTTCTTCCCAACATAATCTCCATCACTTGACGTTGGCGATCAGGTACTTGACACCCTCAAACGCCTCCTGGCCACTGGGCAGGATCTGAGCAGGCGGCAACACAAAGCCATTCCGACCGGTATCACGGAGCTCCACGGTGAACGAGTAATCCGCCTTGGTCACGTCCGCGACATAGTCCACACTGTTGCCCGTCGCCGGGTAGATGGTCGTGCAAATCGGCCCGGCGGTGAACTGCGTGCCAAACAGCGACGCAATGGCGTCCGCCGCGCCGTCCGCCAGCGTCTGGTACTCGGCGTTCTTGCTCGACACGGCCGTGCACGAGTAGCCGTAGGGCGTCATGAGCAGCTGCGAGTACGCGTGCCAGTCGATGAATAGCTTCAGGCCCTGCGCGGCCTTGATGGACGCCAGCTTCGCGGACAGCGCCTTGGTCTCGGGCGCGTCGCCGGCCGCGGCGCCCTTGAAATCCTGCGCGCAGGGGTTGGTGGAGGCGCCGCCGGTGAGAGCCCACTGGTACGGCCAGTTGCGGTTGATGTCGTGGCCGAGACAGGTGCTGCCGGCGGTGGTTTGGCGGTTCTTGCGCCAGAGGCGGTCGTTGGTCTGGGTGTAGAGGAAGCCTGGCGATGTTGAGTATAAGTATGGAAGCTGTGCAAGGAGCGGGCTCGGTGCAGCTGGGGAAGAACTTACCATCAGGGTTCACTACGGGGAAGATGTAGAAGTCGTACTTGTCGACGAATGATTTGATCGTCGAGTCCGTAGCGTAGCCGGAGAGGAGAGCCTCGCCCAAGTACTCGTTCACCTAGACACAGACTCAAGTCAGTCATGAGGAACCAAGGCCTCAGGAGAGGGCTTCACAAACCATGGTTGAGATCCACTCGCGAGCATGCACCGTGCCATGGAAGACAAAGGCTGGCTTCACACCAGCCCCAGAGCTCCCAAAGATCTGGATGCCCGTGATAGTGTTCCCTTGCAGCGACGTTCCCGATGTTACCACCTGCGCATTGCCCGGGTACCTGGCAGCCAGGTTCCTGATATAGGACAAGTGGTCCGCGTAGCTATGGTACGCCGAGAACCAAGTCGAGTTGATCGCCGCCGCCGCCAGGCTGACGTCGGCCGCCAGCAGGTCGACCGCCGGCTCCTGTTCCGCGGCAATCGACACAGCCAGATCCTCGTGCATCACCTCGACGCCCTCGATGCCAGCCACCCGCTCCTGGAACGCGGCGAGCTTCTCCGGGGGCACGACGACGTCGGCGTACGCGCCGGGCTTGTTGAGGCCCTTCCACGCCTCCAGCCCGAGCTCCTCGACCAGGGCGGCGACTTGGGTGGCATCGTCGCCCACAGGCACGCGGTATACGCCGACGCCGTCGTAGGATACTTGGCGCTCCGTGACGAGAGGGTTGGCAAGGGCGCCAAGCGCGGAGGCAAGGGACAGGAGAGCGGACCACTTCATCTTGGCATTCGTGCCCAGGTCCAAGAGATGTGGCAAGTAGCAGGAAAATCAGCAACGAACTGGGGCTTCGTGTGAGCTAAGACGGCGCTTGGAGGTGCACAAAGTCTGCAAAGCAAACATTGCAGTGCCCCAAGGGACACTGCGGCTTTATATACGGCCTACTCTGCACTACCTAGGTACTATTGTTGACGAGTGAAGTCATGGCCAGAGGGGGCAGGTCAGTGAACAGCGCCAACCATAAGATTATGCTTATTGGATTAGAGTTACCTTCCCGTTAAGGTTACGGGCCTTGCTCCGATATTCAAGCATCTGGCATGTGCTTATCACCTGGGCAACTATAGAAACCAAGACTTTTCAACGGCGATCTTCAAGCACCACATTCTAACAGGAAACACCAAAACATTACAACAAACCACGGCTCTGACTGCCCTTCAGTAGACAAAGAGCAGCTTGCAGCATTTGGGGCTTATCGCTGTGGTTCACAGAAGTCTATCCGGTGTCGACGTAGGTGCTGTACAAACTTAGTGTCAGCTTAGAAGTATGTATGCCGCGGCCAGAAAGAGACGGTTCGCCTGCCAAGGTATTGATGAGCTTAATTAACTGAGTCGAGTCTGGTCCAGCAAGTCAGCCCTGGAAAGACAGAGCTTGAAGATTAGATTGGGTCCCGGACGGTCAGTGAGGAGAAGCTTGGCTCAGAATGCTACGCTAGGTGACCAGGTGGTGAAGTGACCTGCCGAATGCTCCTCGCCAAGTCCTCTAGAGCCTGGACTTGCAAGGAGTGGCCACGTGATTCACATCTAATGATATGAACAAGCGTTCTAGATGATCGCTGAACAGGCCAATATAGGTAGGTGGGAGAACTACCTACTGTGGTAGGTAGGTGGGTAAGACAACTAATATAATAGCTTCCTGAGACCTGAGGTTGTGGCAGCGCAAGCACTGATAATGGTATCGTCCTGTCATTCGTAGGCTGGGGCCTGTCTACCTAAGTACTGTTCGCCATTTCGAAGTTTCTCTTGCTGGACTATTATCCATCTCCCTGGCGCAGTTCCAACGTTGGGCCCCCCCACGGCGGGCTGTCATCAAACTCCCTGCCTCGGCACTTCTGGGGGACACCCGCTATAATCCATCTTGCTCTGGGGTTTTGAGGTCGACACCTCCTCAAGTTGAAACGCGACATCGTCGTCGTTGAAGTGGTCCCTTTCCGCAACCATAGTCGCCTGAGTATCTCCATGTGTTTTTCGTGAACTGTGCTCGTTGCGATATCTCACAGTGTCGGAGGCCCCCGGGCCGTAGCCTAGTTGGTATCCGTACTTCCTGCTCTCGGCTGTTCTTTGAAACCGAGACGGCGAGAGCAGAGGCTTCAGGGCTGGAACGCTGGCGCATAAGATTGCGGTGTTGATCTCGATTATTGACCAGAGGTTGATCTGCGAACCGTCAATGTCTGGCTATGTTCGGAGGACTCGGGACCAATGTAGGCAGCAAGTATTCTTACCGGTATCGTGTCCCTGAATACGTCACCAACTTCCTCAAAGACATTAATACTGCCCATGCGAATGGCAGCGACCACAGTGGAGATCGAGCCCGCACCGAAGATGGCGAGGAGCATGATCTTCTCGCGCAGCGGTCGCTGCACAGAATACAGTGTCTTGATTGGCAAAGCCAGAATCCATACGTCCATCACAACGTTGTTCGCGGAGGTTGCTGTCTGGCGGTCAGTATTTTGGCTGCTTGTGTGTAGACGAGCATCATTGTACTCACCATAGAAGAATTCCTTATGCACAATACAATGTCCCTCGATTTCTGGATACGTCCATATCTTCCGGAGTGGTGTGCACTGCACGAATATCACCACGATACAGGCGAAAGTCCTGAGACTCTCGAACCAGATGGTGTACTTGCAGGCGTTGCGGAACCAAGTAGTAGAAGTAGCTGCAAATTAATGTCAGTCGTCTTATCAGTCTATGGTGCCAAAGTTGGCCGGGCACCTCTGGGATCGCTGGGGGTATTGTTCTTACCAAATCGGAGGTACATAAAGAGTATGCTGATCTTGACGAGCCCCACGCCCAGATAATAACTGAATTCAACCGCGAGGAAGATCTTCATGAATTTACTCTTCATGGCTGTCGTAAGCATGTCTTGAGGATACCCCAGCCCGTTCGACATGAAAACCTTGTACTCGCCCAGGAGTGAGAATGCACACAAGAGCGCGATAATGACAGTTAGGTCATCCCACCCCGGCTTCCGTAGTATCCTGAATCTCACGTACGCCCGTGCAAGAACACAGATAGCTGGCAGGTTGTCAGATATTCGTTCATTCCTAGTCGTCGATATGACGCAAGGCATCTGACGCCCGACGACGTACCGGACAAAGCTGAGAACACAGCGGATACCACCACCAACGTTTCCAGCTTCTCTTCAACATCTGGGTTCTTCTCCATCTCGTCGTCTAGTGCTGTAGGGACCGCAAGAGTCGCTTGGAGGTCTTGCACACTTGGATGGACGACCGAGCAGTCACCAAGGCTGTGGGAGGTGTGGGAGGATATCGCATGGAGCTCTGAAATAACCCCACTTCTCGCCGCTCGATACTGTTATTTCAGTTGTCAATCGCTGGAACTCTTCCATCGGGAAAAGGGGGATGGCGTCTACAAGCTCAAGCCCAAGACCACTTGGGCCCAGCTAGTGGAAATGCGGTGGATCAGCGCTGCGATGGATACAGTACTTGGTGATGTGATGGGCAGGGTTGGGGGCTTGGCTTCTCACGTTATACCAAAAGCAACTCGTAAACCTGTAACCTCTAGAGCCTTGCTACCAGGCCAAAGGAATCAGATCTGTCTGTGACCTGAAAGGTTTGATACAGTGAAACTTTCGTCTTCCAATATGAGCAACGAAAGACAGGACGTGTACTTGAAGTCAAGTTCGAAGAGGGACTTGTTCAGAAACAAAGACAAGAAGGTTACGGCATCTCTATGATAGAGACACAATTCGTAGGGCTGGCGGTTCATATCATCCGGAGGCTCGGGCCCAGAACACTTTTTGTGGGCCAAATTTCCACGCTGGTGATGACAGGCAGGGGACTTGTTTGACAACCAAAAACCAAGCATGATTCGACAATCAGGCCTTTTAGCATTGTAGCATTATAGCATCGTTTCAAGCCCTTGATACTCTTTCCCTCAGTCTCTTGAAGACCGACAAATGCCGTCGTGTCCTCCGATTGCTGCAGAAGGTAGCAGTGGGTTCCAAGATTCGTACCTTACCCCATGGAGGCGGTTCCGGTCGCAGCGCAAGTCATTCAACGGCGTGTGGCTGGCTGGTGGCATAATTTTTATGAAAGTATAAAACGTCGACTCATTGGCTGTGTATAATCGAATAGGAAGAAATGCATCCCTTTCCGTGAACACGAAAATTAAAATAGACTTGGATGCATCACATTGAATCTTAGCCAACAAAAGACTAGTCAGAAATTTGATATGCAGAAACATCGCCAAGCAGTACCACCTTCGATGGACACCATCTGATGTTGTTTTACTTATAGTAGACCAAGCTCCACTCCCCTCACCGAGCAGCTCCTCAAAATGCTTTAACTTCCATCTCCAACAAATTTCTCTTGATTGCCGTCTTGCATATCGGACTTGATTGTCTCTCACGCACTAGGACCGCGGGATGCCGGTGCCCAGTCCTACGGTCCAACCTTACCAGGTAATCGGGTTATCCCCAGATCCGGCGACCAGGATCCGCGCGATCTGAGATGGATCTTCACCGCGGCACACTATGTGCTACATCTAACCCAACCTTATATCGCTCTTGGCTGGCTGTCAGCTGTCGAAGTTGCAAATCGAGGGTTTCCCAAGAGAACTTTGAAGGCAGTCACGCTCTTCTGGCGTTGATCCCAGGACCGACAAGCCCAGCTTCAAGCAGGCCCCTTCCCATCTCGGGAAACGCCCAATCACGGGTCCGCGGCATCGGCGAAGCATGCGGCTACTCTCTGAGCAGCCAAGTGACCCCCTAGGCATCTTCACTGTAGTAGGTCGTTCTTTCTGTCTCTGCGCCTTTCAACGAAAACTTGGGCGTGTGCGAGAAAGGAACGCAAGGACAGGCCCAGGGCTCGGGGAGTACGACCGTGTAGGTCGTATCCGGATGCCTCGAGCATCTCATTTGACCCGAGCAGCTCCTTTCTGGTCCATCAAGCACGATGGCGACTATGTCCTCGTCAACAGCTGACCTTTGGTAGACACGGCCGGCTGCAGGTGTGCTCGTCGACCAACACGAGCACGAATCTTGCACATAAAATTTGCCCTGACTTCTGGGGCAGAGGATCTCGGGACGAAAGGACCAAACCTGGATGTCGTACCTGCGGGCTTCCCAGACTGGTACACAACAGCACTTGTTGCCTTTTCCGTGATTCCTTGCGCCGTGAATTATCTAGCCACGGATTTTACACACAGTCTCGATGTCGCAGACTTCCCGGATCTCCCTTGGCCAATTCCGTCCTTGGTCTGGCAATAAGCACTGTGCGAACATGAAGCATGGATGTTGCAGGTCTCCCAGAGAGCTCGCCCGATCGCCGGACCAGCTCTGTCCTGCGGGCAGCTGTGTCGTTTGGTCGTTGCTGCCATTCTGTGACCGGAAGAAGGCGACACCGCGGCGAGCATGGGCCAGTGTCTCCCCCGGTCGCGGTAGGTCATCGAAAGCAAGTGCGTTTACTCCAAAGCTATCTGGCGATATTGACGTTACCCAAGTCGTGTCCGATAAGTGGTGGCGTATCAGAGCACTTGGATGCAGCCTGGGCACTTCGAGGGCATCACTGAGTCGAAGAAGCTCGCGCTGGTTGTCGCTTCCATCAGACGTGTCGCTTGATTTGTGCCGCAAAGGTGTTGTGAAAAAAGCCCAGCCTCATAAGAGACCATTGAAAGACACCTATTATTATGTCTTTTGCAGCGGCTTCGTAAACAGCTCAAAATTGAAGACATTCCCCTGATTATCCATGCCGTTGCCCAACTGCCAAATTGAAACAAATCTGTGCGCAGCGGAGTGTTAGGATAATACGTTCACCCGAGTCAATCCCCAGCTCTCGGCATCAACCAGGCCCTCGTACTGACGCCGTCAATCACGTGGAAGTTCCCAAGGTCTAGAACATCGGGATGCGTAGCGGGGAGGGTCGGATCAACAGCGGGTTGGTACCGAAGCTGCCTTGAATCTGTTGTCAAATTCAGCCGAGATGATGACCGGGCTAGTCGCGCCGGGGAAAGCTCCCGCCGGGGAGTGACAAACCTGGGCGCTGGGCGCCTCGTCAGCTCGGCCGTGTAGGCGCCCCCCGCGGAACAGGGTCCCGGGAATGACAAGACTGGGCGGAGGACGAACGGCATGTCAATGCCGTCCACAGCACACTGCTCGATCTCGAATGAGATGCTCGCTTCCGGCGACGACGTGCTTACCACGGTGCCTACAGCAGAGGTGCATAGTCAGTTCTTCGACTCCTCCATCTGCTCACCGGCATCTCAGCATCTGGAGCCATCCCATCACAGGCGGCCCTGGTTCCAGACGCCTGATTGCCGACACTGAATGAAATCCAGAGACCCAGACACCGACTTGATAACACTCGTCGACGTCATGTATATAACCTCATGTGCACAACTCGGGGGGTCTTTTGCCGCGCCGCTGCGCCTCCACAGGCTTCTCGGCCACACTCGCGACGCCCGAGCAGGCTCTGTGCTCCGAGAAAGTCCTCCAAAATCGCGCACAATCGAGGACGGCCTGGACTGCCACTCGGCGTCATCGCGAGACAGCAGCGGACCGGAGGATCCGAGACACGTAGGACAGACACGCGCCGCTTTGTCACGACTTCGAACAAGTCGGAATGTGTCTATTTTGACGAGGGTTTCGACGAGGATTCATCCTGGAGTGTGGAAGCGAGGAAGGACCATGGCCGGCGGAAAATAGCCGGTTGGTCAGAGATGTGAATCTGGGTGACACTCGTGTATCGAAATATAATTGTGAACTGGGTTTGTGAGTATGACGTCGGACTGGGCGCTGGCTGAAACTGAGGTAAGGGCGAAGCTGTGGCTTTCGAGATAAACGTTACTCGGCTCTTCGCCGAAACAACGCCGATAGCCGATGGACTCATCGTGTGTAAGTGCTAGATCGGGTTTGACATCTCGCACAAAGCTGGGGAACAAACACAAAATTCGCTTCAATCTGCAAGTGCAGGTGCAATAAGTCCAAGTCGTTTTTTTATTTTTTAGAAAAATCAACAGGACTATAAAAGTTTCATACGATCAAAGGTCCTTCTAGGTGGATGAGGTGCATGGCTGATGACTGAGACCAAATGCCTGATCTGATACACCCACCACCAGCCCTATATACTCCGTACTATATCGCATGCCCATGGGCGTCAAATGGCATCCATCAAGTGCTATGTAGCGTGGTACTAGCTCCAAGGAATTCGAGCCGAAGTCCGTCCGTATATAGCGTGCATGCTCGCATGTTTGACAGCCTGCCCGGTTTTCCTTCTCTCATGCCATGAGCGGTGCATCAACAGCTCATCCAAGGCAGGCCTCCTGAAGCCAAGCGATTGCAGACTCCTCGCATACGTGTCGCACGTGGTTCACATCTCGTGGCAAAAGAACTGCGGGTCCTCAAATGCAAGTCTGTCTCGTTCATGCTGCATGCATGTCTATCAATCTGATGAGCAGCCAATCCCGAAATAAAGACGATTTGGGTTGACGGTACTCCGCATGTCTACTAAGTGGCTATGAAGGCAAGCACAGATTTCATTGCTGCCGGCTGCCCCCACGCTGCTACTGATTGTGGGAATCCTGCGTGCGGATACGACTACCCTTGACAAGCATTCCTAAATCTGACGGCGCGACAGCATGACGATGTCATCTACTCACCAAAGATGCAGCAAAGTCGGCGCCGATCTTGAGAACAATGGGAGCGCAGCCATCGAGAAGGCTATTCTGCGGTGTGTGTGCCACATGTCATCACCATGCATTCCAATGTTGCCTTAGCAGGGATCGTGTGTGGACGCTGACAAGTGAGACAGGCGCACGGATGGGGAAAGACAGCTTTAGTGGAAGCCTAAATGCCCTACAGGGACCAACGGTGAGCACCCCACGTCGGCGCTGAGAGCCCCGAGGCTACCACAGTCCCTACCTAGGCTGCTAGGTAGGTCAGCGGCTGGTGCCGAAGGAGAAGGGGTGGCAAAAAGATGTTTCATGAGCTCGTTGGGCAGCTTGTCTACTGACTATCAATCTTGTAGGAGCTGCTTGTTGCTCAACGCCAACCTCCCTGATTTTCTACTGGGTTCTAAGTAAATGCCCGTATGGACTAGTGCTTGTTGTGTTGGCAACTTGCCGCCAACAGGTCCTGTCATGTCCTTTTGCCTCTCTTGCTGCTAGCAATCCCAAGCTAGACTGTCATGACCATATCTCTGTATGTATTCTTCAGCACCGTCGCTAAACATGGCGCCAAATCGAGACGACTGGAGCGACGACGACGACGAGCCTCGTCGTCCTCGGCATAGACACAGCTCCCGCAGCTCGCGCAGCAAGCGCTTCGACCAGAGTTCTGTGGACAGCGGGTACGGAGGCTCTGCTGCAACGGCGTCACCACAGTTCTCTAACCGAAAGATCCCAGAAGGCCGGTTTGCGGGCCCCGACCAAGCCGGGAAGGCGAACGCCAGCAGTGGGGAAAACGTCGACAGTGACTCGGACTACGACCCCAAGTCAAGGTATTACATCACCGTAAACGACGACGACTACAAGAACATGTCTTTCCGGGGCCAGGGCGGCGCGGCGCATCCTGGCGCATCGACGAGGAAGAGGCGGGACAGCGAGGACGCCGACTCCCCCAGGAGTCGGCGCAAAAGTACGCAGGACCGCCACAAGCATTCGTCGCACCGACACCGCTCGGATTCATTATCATCCAGTGATGTGGACTACGACGACAACGGCGGCGGTGGCGGCTCGCGCAGACACGCCGACCGCTCGCGACGACACTCCTCATCATCCCGGCGCCACCACGTTTCCTCCCGCTCCAAGTCCCGACAGGACTCCTCGCGCCGCCGGCCCCTGTCGCCCATCTTGTCCGAGCCCTCCGAGGACAGCTGGCAGACGTCTCCCGAGCGCCCGCGCGCAGCCGCAGCGTCCAAGACCCGGACTCTCGCCCGCCGTGACAGCAGCAGGCGCAGCAGGCGCGGAAGCGACAGCGCTGGCTCAACGGACATCGGCTTCGAGACGGAGGACGAGGAGGAGGAGGAGGAGACGATTCCCGAGGAAGCACTTCGACAACACGCGAAGCAAGTACGACGGTCCGGCGGCGATGGCACGCGCAGTCGCAGCCGGCGCACACAGGGCGGCGGCGGCGGCGGCGAGGGCAGCAGCAGCAGTCGCGCGCCGCGCAGAAAAAGGGAGCTGTCCGAGGGCGGCTCGTCGTCGTACAAGGGCGCGGCGGACATGGACGACGCTTGGTACAAGACGGTCAAGGAGCGGCTTACGCGGGGCGTGGACATGAAGCAGGTCAAGAAGGTCGGGTTCGACGCGGCGGCGGTGGCGGCGGTCAAGGTCGCGGTGGGCACGCAGATTCCGTGGAAGCAGCGGATACCGAAGACGATTGCGGTGGGCATGGCCGCTGCTGTGACGGATTTTCTGGTGTCGAAGACATCGTTCAAGCCGAAGGGGATGCTGGGCACGAGTGAGTCCTGCCTATAGCCTCATGCTTTCCGGCGGTATATTTCATGCTAACTTATGGCTACAGTGTACGCGAGGCAGTTTGTTGAGATTGCTCTGGCGAATCTGATCATCAATCCCACCAGTAACAAGGTGCAGCAGAAGTGGGCTGGTCAGAAGCCCAGTGGTGGCCAAGGTATGAACAAACCAGCAGGAGGACGAGCCCGGCTAGGAGCATCGGCTGGTGCACTCAGCGGAGCGAGAGGCAGAAGGTAGATCCTATTGTTGGCTCTGTACCTAGGTACCGTGGTAAATCCCCTAGAGGTGATGGGATGTCACGAGAAACGACGTTTACGGCCTGGAATATGTGTTTGACACCAAAGCATAGCGCATGGCGTCATGTAAGCTTTTTTGCGAGTCGTTCTTGCTTCGGGATTTTACGTTGCATAGCAGACTAGAGCTCAGACGATACAGACCAAAAAAGTTCTTTTCAGCAACAACACAGGCAGACTTGTGCGCTACCTAGGTATCGATGTGACTGGAGACTCGCCGTCGTCTGCGGTGTCTCAACTAGTCTTGCGCCGTGCAAAGGACGAAGTCTAGGAGAATACCTCCTTGTGTTCCATGGTTCGCGAGCTGGACGCCGTTTACAAAACCGTGATCGTCCGTAACAGGGCACGGAGAAGACAGCGCGCGGGCTAGACGAGTGCGGTGTTGTGTCATGTCATGATGCTCGACTGCAGATCACCACATCTTACTTTTCCACTTCAGACATCGTCCTATATGATCACGGCCCTCGTAGAAACTGAGCCGTAATGCCTGATGTGCCAGCCGATCAACCGCATCCTTAGCAGGGCAGCATCAAAGCGTTGTCCAGGAACAGTAAGCTGAACACCGCACCAATAAGCCATTGTTGTAGCTCCTCAAGCTCCCGTCCGACGGAACTTTGTTTCCCACCAGCAATGCTGCGCAGCCCACGGCTAGGCGTGCCGAGCAACAAACTTCCACAACTTGTTTCGGGCCCAACTCTAAGCGGCAAGGACATTGGCTGGTTGTGTGACTAGACCATTCCCAAGATTCACCAAGGAGCTTCAGATCCATCCAGAATATAATTCGCCTGGACGCCTCTCCATATGTATATGGCAGCTTAGAACAGCACTCCAGTATGCTCACCATGCACAACAACACCACTAAACACCACCATCACCATCATCCAACATGACAATCTTCACCGCCAGATTAGTCTCCTCCCCAGGCGAGCTCCGCGAGTTCCTCTCCTCGATCCCACCGCACGCCACGCTCTACCTCGACCTGGAACTCGCCCACCCCAAGCAAACTACCACCACCGTCTCGCTCACCACCATCCTCGTACACCAGCTCCAAGAGGTCTTCATCATCGACCTGATCTCGCTCGGCTACACGGCCTTCACGACGGTCTCGGACGCCGGCGAGACGCTGCAGTCGCTGCTCGAGGACCCCAGCTACACCAAGTACCTGTGGGACGTCCGCGGCGCCGCCGCCGCGCTGTGGGCGCTCTTCGAAGTCGACCTTGACGGGGTCGTGGACATCCAGCTGCTGGAGAACGCGTCGCGGCGCACGGGGCGGGACAAGGAGTTTCTGGCGGCGCGGGAGGTGGCGATTCGGAACGACTTGAACCCCGTGGTCGGGATTGCGAATGTCAAGCGCGATCGGAGGCCCAAGTCGGAGTGGATCCCAATCCAAGGGCCGCGCAAGCTTGGGGTGAGGCCCGGGGCCGAGGATGAGGCGAGCAAACAGGCCAGCAGCATCGCGGAGGAGGACGAGGACGAGGACGAGGAGATGGACGGACCGGATGCCCTCATCTTGGCGCGGCCGCTGGCCGAGGAGACGGTGCTCGGGTGCACGCGCGGCGTGCTGCATCTGCGGGGGCTGAGGGACGTGTACATGAAGCGGATCACGATCGCGTGGCTGGGCAAGGTCAGGCAGGAGACCTCGAAGCGGATCGAACAGGCGCAGGACGGGGGCTGCCAGCCCAGGTTGTCGGCGGAGGAGGCCAAGGGGCCGTGGAAGGCGAGGATTGGGACGGTCGGGGCTACGCCGATGATTCCGGAGAGGAACAGTCCGCCACCGCCTCCGTACGTGCCTGGGGATGGCCTGCTGAAAGTGCAGGTGCCTTTGAAGTATGATGGGTCCGGGGAGAGGCGGGGTGGAGGCATGACGGTGGAGAGGAAGCTGTCGAAGTTCTTTGGGAGGCCCGTTGCTCCCCAGTTCCATGGTCTCCCCGACATGGACGCTGACACCAAGGTGGAAAAGAAGAAGTCGAAGTTGCTTCGGTGGACCGGCAGTCATGGCTACAACAATTTCGACAAGAACGCTCGACCCGCCAAGGTCGAAGTCGTCGAGAGCTCTGCAGGCGCGTGGTGGGATTGAGCTGGGGAGCACTTGTGTGCAATCAGCAATGCAAATTCACACCCCTCTGTCCTTTGACACGATTTGACTTGGATTGTATTCTAGGAGTGCATTAGTGGAATGGACGTCATCTACATGATATCGATAGCTGCAGAATGAAACTGTAATATCTGTTTACCTAGGTAGGATGCTGGCCGCTCGTGCCACCGAGCCCGACGCCGACATTCCTCCTTGAACTTCCAAAGCGATGCGACTAGCATTGCCCGTCTGCGAAGAGGTGGATATAATTAGGATTGTTCTAGCTGATTCATCGAGCATACTACGCAGACGTGAGGACATAGCCACTGGGTGTCCATGCAAGAGCACGCTGCCACTATGCTATGTGACTGCTAATACCGAGTAGGGATCCAAAGTATGGCCAATGTACAGATCATACAGAGTGTACACTACAAATGCATCCAATAGCACCATGTTCTGCATGATACCAAACCCGAGCCCACTATACTCCATTCAGGGTGCAAGTACCAGTTGCCTCGCACCGGGACAGGAGTGATTGCTCGGACTCATGACGGCCTGGCCCCAATATCATCCAAGGAACCCATACCAACGTACCACGCAGATAATTAATACATATTCCCTGCACTTCAAGTACATGTCTGCATCAGCTGTCGATCGTCTCTCGCTCTCACCCACCATGCCTTGTCCCTTGTCCCTACGCAGTAAGCCGCCACGAAAGGAGGGGGGGGGGGGTTGCACCGCACAAGCAAGTAAGCCAGAATCAAAACCGAACCCAGCGTGTGCATACAGATTCTATACTTAGCACCATACCCCAACCCACGAAGCCTCGGGTAGGGCACGCACCAAAAGGCTCGCAAGCACACCACGCGCCCCGCACTTTTGCCATGCCATGCGCATGCCACGAGCGACATGCGCCCCCCGGGACTGACCTGCCCCTTTCGAGCGGAGAATCTCACGTCGAGCGGCCGCGAACCTATGCAGACTCGTAAACCGGGCCAGTCGGACAGTCTCACGGGGTTTCTGTGACATTTCTGATTTCCATACTGCCCAATCCTGGTGCACTGTGCTGCACGATGCTGTGGGCTTGACGTCTGACCCAGCCTAGGATGAGGGGCCCCGGCCACATTGTGATATTGGGCCCAGCAGTCACGGGATTGGATCGCTTCGAGCCGGGAAGTTCAAGCAGGAGGGGGACTTGGCTTCGAACCATGGCTGCTGTCGTTCTGGCGCTGGTGAGCAAGTGTAGCTGTACATGAAGCACACCTGGGGCAAGGATACGTGGAATTAGCAGGGTGGTATAGAGCAGGGAGGATCAGCGGGCAGATAGATCACTTACTGTACGGAGTAGTATGCGATCGCTCGCCTAGGCTTGCGCTGATGATGCACAGACGGACAGGTGACTGGTTCCAACTGTCAAGGTTGCTGTCATAAGCTGTTATATGTTGTGTACTTTATTTAGGTGATGTATCAGTCTCGCCCACAAGGATGCCTGTAACAGTTTCAGTCCCCAGAGTCACATTAGGCTAAGCCGAGCGTGTCCGTATGGTCACTCCTGACGTTGGCCTGGAACACTCATATACAGCCACCTGTTGGCAGTCTAAACAGTGGTCTCTGGTTCTTCAAATCTTGGGAGCGGGTCAAACTCGTGGCATGCGGTGCAATGACACTCATAGACAAGGCTCAGCATCCTGCTTTTCTGCAATGAGCTTTCGAAAGACACCAATCTGAGGGGAGAGAGAAGTCTTGTGCATTGATCGCTTGCCATGGCTCTGCAGTGCTCGGAAATAGCCCCCAGTGGGGTCGGTCTCCTGCTGACCGGGCCTTCTCGAGAGCTGCGCCATCCACTGATCCACAAGGGTATCGTTTAAACTTTGGTATCACATGCAGTGATGCGGCGCGGTGATGATCTCTCGTGTGTGAGCGAATCGGATTGTCTCCTAGGTAATAAACGAAGGCGCGGGTGAGAGAATGCGATCATGCGATCGATGATAGGAAAAGTGGAGTTCAGAGAGCTGTGCCGTTTTATGTCCCCCCCCCCCGTCTATGATTTTAGTCCCTTGCTCCCTAGCGCCATCCCACGGTCCATGAACATGCAATGTAATACAGTAAGGACTGCGACTTCACTAAAGGTTCTGCTTGCCAGGCGGCATCCTGATTCCATGCTCGCTTCTCCCACCGGCAACTGTCGTAGCAGGCCCGGACTTTCTCGAAGCAATTTCATCAACCTTGCCCGCGGCCAAGGAGAAGGCCGGGCACACCCACTCGCTGCAGCTGCACTTGAACCCCTTCCAGGAGTACCGGCCCAGGCTCGACCCACACCTGGGATTCGGGCAGATCAGACGACCGTCCAGCTCGCCCTCTTCCAACACTGGCCGCATCCACGACAGCGCCTCGATGAAGTGGTGCGGGCACGGGTTGTTCCCGGGGACGTCTTTCTGGTGCTGGATGATGAACTGCTGTGTTGCCAGAACGCGCCGGCATTTCTTGCAACGCAGCTCCTTCCCCTGTTCGGTCTCGCCCTTGCGCCCGGCCGTGTCCTGATGCTCCGCCTCGTCCTCGAATCGGAGCCAATCGGGCTTCTTGCCGATGTTCGCGCTCTCTTTGACCTCCCTCTCCCACAACCACCGCTGGTACGTAGGATGGCGCTCCACCGCATCGTCCGCGTCCGCCGGGCGGCCCATCATGACCCACATCTCCAGCTGGTTCATGAAGCCCGGATTCGGCTCGGCGATCTCGCGGGTCTTGCGGACCCAATCGACGGCCGCCTGCACGGCCTTGCGCGCCGTCTCCTCGTCGGGCCGTTTTATATTGCTGGGCGTCAGGCCGTAGCGGTGCGGGTAGCGCCATAGCAGGTAGGCGACGACGGCAGTCACGGAGCGTGACTTGCCCATGGCACAGTGCACGAAGACCGCGCCGGGCTTGTTTGGGTCGATCTTGGAGTCGTCTTCCAGGGTGAGATTGCGCATCTCGCTCTCTGGTAGCGAGGGTCTCCTTGGGTTTGCCTGACCGTCTACTGTCGTGCTTGCCTTCGCCTCCGTCGCAGCTCCTGCATTGGCCTTGGATTGTGAAGCTGGGAGCACCGTCCCGTTGGGCCACTCGCCTGTGCCTCCATTCAGACCTCGATCGACAAAATTTACAGCCCGCGGCAAGTGCACTATGATGTCCTCGTCATCCACGTCGTCGATGTCCACACTCATGTGGGTGTAGCGGTCCGCGAAACCCTGCCAGTCAACAAAGCTGTACTTGATCATGCTTAAGATGTGGGTGATTCCTATTGACTCCATTGATCCTGGTCTGCGTAGGGCAAAGATGCCGCCGACAAAGAGCTCATCGGGGCCATCAACCCTGTTGAGCGCCATGGCCTTCTTCTCGAGCAGGTGCAGCGCCTTGTGATCCGGACCTCCTTCGAAAACCGAGCGCTTGTGGCCTATTTCCGCGGAAGAAAGTCCGCAGGCTTCGCTGTCGGCTTCGAGCTCGCGCTTGATGGCGTGAAGGTCGAGGCCAGTCAGGGCTTCGAAGCGGGAGCAGCAGCCAACAGAAAGACAGGTGACGTCGGAAACGGCCGAGTCTCGCGTGCCGGGTCTCTCGAGCTCTATGTCGCCGTTGCGCTCGGACGGTGTTTCTTCGCCGTCGTAGCTGTCGTCGTCTATCGCGTTGTCGTCGATATCTATGCTTCCGTTGCTGGATACTGCTGTTTTTATAGAGGCAACTTGCTGGATCCGGGTTGGGTCATTCGGTGATTGCATAGTACAGAATCAATGACTAGGCAGGTTCGTGCGGTCTTGTTTTGTAAGGTCGGCCTCTTTCCAGAATGGACCGGTCGATATGAAAGGACAGTATTGGGTGTCTCAAGGCGATGAGACCGCAGTATTTGGTCAGTGCAATGGCTCAAGTGATGTTTTGTTTGAAGTCGGTTGCGGCTTCAACTCAAACTTGTCAAAAGTTCCTTCTCAGTGTTGCCCCGCATTTTAGGACCCCAGAAGTAAAGACAAGGATCATGCCCCCACAGTGGAGAAGGCGACAGGGGTAGCAGAGAGGTATGCACCAAAAATGTCTTTCCTCTCAACACAGCCTTACCAGGCCACAAAGGGTAGACGAGGTTGGTAGGGCTGAAAATGTGTCAGAAGTGCCAAAATGCTCAATTGGAAACACTGTGGGTAGGATAAGAAAGGTCTCCCCAAATGCTGGTGAAAACAGCAATCTTAGGCAACTCCTCTGTACAGAGTATTGCACAATACTCCGCAATGTATACTCCATGCCGGTACATATTAATTTTGTAAACACATGGACTGATATGTGTTATAGTTGGCATAGCAGGCAAATGCATGATATTCAACTACTCACAGAGTGCAGGCACTCGGATAGAACCCTGGGAGGACCTCACACCTCCCTTTCCCACGTTCGTCCCTTTGAATAAAAATGCAACTGCCCATCATCTAATGCCTCAACATCTAGATCAGTAGTAGCTTAAAATGTGAGATGAGCCTGAGAAGCATCTTTGCTGTTTCTGCTTGGGAGGAATGACTTCCGAGGTTCTAATCCAGTCTGTATACCTCTGTAATGGAAGTTCCCTCGCACCAAAGTCGATCCTACGACAAAAACGAGCTTTACGGGAAACGCCAGGCAACAACATAGGCGGCATATGATCTGACAAAGTCAACAGTAAAAAGCTTTGAAGAAGCTGGAGGTGTATATCCCGAACCAACACTTGATATTCGGGGACTAACAGCTGGGCACCACTGGGGCACAAGCGTGGAAACAGGCAGCAGTTGATTCACTGTGAAACTTGTCTTGTATACTTGAATATCACTGTTTGGTAGCCAGGTGCTTGCGGAGGCTTGACATACATAGTATCTGACACACTCATCCTTATTTTCCCTAGAGCCTCTGTGGTGGCGTTCTTCGTTGTCTGGACAGAAGTGGTGACTTTCGAGGCAGACAAATGTGCCTCATAATTACTAGAAGTTGGTTGTCTGACTGATATCATCTCGATGTCTTTCTTTTTTTCTTTTCATCTGTAGGTATTCATGAAGAGCTTGATTGGTGCTCAAATCAGCCATGTGATCATACATTCTTGCAATTTTAGCTTCGCTGCTTCGTTAGCCTCCGCCTTCAGAATCCCTCCCACATCAAACCCAAAGCATTCCAGGCAGCAGCTTTTACCCTTGGGTCTAATGAGATCTCGCACAACGCTGATCATCCACATCTCAAGACCGTGGATCGTGCCCTGTACTTCGGATACGGCGCCTCCGTCTCTATCTCGCACACAAGTTACACAATATGCATTCCTACCGTGCACCCACCCTGGGCGGCCCATAGGATTCATTGGTATCTATAAATATGATCATCAAAGTGTGGCATTTCATATGTCACCCACCATAGCATGCGTACACCCAAGCGAGCAGGGCAAATAGGAGACACCGAGGCGTATGCAGCAGAGCGAGCGATATGCCGCCGCCAGCCTTCGGCAAACACGAAGCTGCATGAGGGTTAATTCCAGGGATCTTCTACAAGCCTTTCTGCACGCTCCCATGACGAAAACGCGTTCTTGAGAACACCATGTCCGTCCTTGACAGCCAGGCCATTTGCTGGGTCGATCGACCGCACTGAAGCTAACGCAGGGTCGGCAAGCCATCGTCGAACTGCTCCGGAAGGACTTGCCCGCAGACGACACCTAGGTAGCCCCTCTTAAGTACAATGACATGGAGCTTCGCTTGGGATTATATCGGCAGCAGTACCCCTGGAGGGGTCCATCTGTTGACATACGATCTGCACCAAAGGATTCGGCATGGCTCGTGCATGGAATTTGGAAGGGATTGGGTACCGTGAACGGGCCGACTTGCACAGGGCCCTCAGATGCTTTCGAGTAAGTGACCCAGGCACCATTTTTCGTATTACAGCTGCATATATGGCACATTACAGGTCTGGACTCGCGGACCACTTGGTGAACTTTGGTGAACTTTGCCAATCATTCCCGTTATTCTCAAACAAATCATCCGGGAACGAAACGCATACACGACGCAAGAGGAAGGCCGGCGCAATGAGTACTGTAGGTATTGAGAAACCAGGTCACTTGAGTTATCGAACGAAGCTACACAGAAACTTCCGGGTTATGATGCCGGTGCCTTGGTTTGTGGATTCGATCACCATCTTCGAATCCTTCGCCAAGCAGGCTGCGTTTTAACAACAAGCTATGGCCGCTCGGTGGTACTGTGCGTAGCGACGTAATAACGCACCGGGCGTTGGTCTCCGACCGCGTCCGGGTGGCACGCAGTAGTGCCGTACTCAGGTGGGTACAGTAACTTCATACAACGTATCAACCAAGACAAATTTCTTGCAGCCTCCAAACGGTCAGGCGGTGGCGGCGGCGGCACAGGCCCTCCCGTCTATTCGTGCATTCAGTGGATCCGAGCCTTCTGCGGCTGCCTCCACACTTCGAATGGCAAATGACAAGTAATTATGCACGACTACGGGCTGGGACCACCGCTTGAGCGCCGAAGTGAGTAGAAGTAGCAGTAGTAATGTCTATGAGGACCCGTACAAATCATCCATTGGCCGGGTGGGACGCAGAGGACAAGGCGTCTCGCCAGTGCCAGGCAGTCATCCATCCATCCTGTGAGCAGAGCAAGCGCCGGGCAGAGCTTACAGTGCAGCCAGGCTGAGCCAGCTCACTACATACTGCGTCGAAGCCAGTAGCGCGCGGAAAGGTCGTTTTCCATGTCGCGGTAGTGAAGCAAGACTTAGAAGGTGTGTCGTCCACTTGTACTGTTGGAGGGGAAACAGGGACTCAGCTGTCATTCCTGTCAAGACACTTCACGCACGGGCAGTGTTTCGCTCTGGTAGAGGTAACTACCTAAGTATAGATGTTTTAGGCGACATGATTTCCTTGAACCTTGCTCAACCCAGTACAGGATGGCTTTGTGTATCAGAGCCGGTATGTAACAGTGTCTCTGTTCTACTACAGTACCTACGGGGGACAAAATGTTCCCATGCCTAAGATGTCACCGCAAGTAGACTGGGCTCCCGGCCTGGGAGGTCGCATGAACATGCCCATCGTGGACGTTGACACGCGGGCAAAGGACTCCCGGAATGCCCTCGGTCAGATCCCTTCGATCGAAAACTCTGCCCGTCCGTCCACTTTGCAAACTTTTCCTGGCTGCTTGAGCTAGCATGCAAAGAGCGTCGGATACCTACAGTGGAGCTATGAGCTGTCAGCCATCAACATCCATGATCCATCCTACTAACCAGCGGAGGAGCTGGAGCTGGTAGACAAGCCCCGTACCACACACCTCACTACAACTTAAAACCACAAAACAAAATCGATCCCACAACACCCAAAGCGACTCGGTCCCGTGACTGATGAACATCTAATTCCCTCCCATAGCGCCTAGCACGATGCAAGACAGGGTCCATTTGATCCTTCCCGCCCCCGGCCATTTCCCTTAGGGTGGTCCGCTTGAATCCTTCGGCTTCTAGCTAGCTGGCGACGTAGTTGCTGTGAATCTCGGGAGATAGGGTTGTCGGGGCCGCATTGTGGGTCCCGGAGGATTCTTCCAGGTGCTAGCTAGGCTGGAAAAGCTTTTGCATGCACGGCAGCACGGCCTTAAGGTCTCGGTGAATTCGGTGAATTCGTCTGTGGGCCTTGTGTTTGTACTATCGACTTGTGGGCACCACTTCTTGATAGTCGATGGTGAGCTTGATATTCCCGACGGCAGCGATTAACGGGGCTGCGTGTGCATTTGGATCGTTGGCACATATTGTGCTATGTTGACTCACTCACCATGAAGTATGCACGGCGCCCAACCGCCCAAGAACGAGGGCAAGGAACGACAAGGCCAAGGGAGCGAAGACATAAGCTTTGCCTGTATTATGTCAGGCAACAGAAACCCTGTCACAGACCTGGAAGTATGAACCGTGACCTCTCGGCCACTGTGAAATGGTTTTCGTTCGCCTGATCGACGATGATATGTAAGGGATCCGCTTCAAACTGCCGGCTTAGGCTGTTGAAGGTTCCCAAGCCAGGCCTGCTGGTGAGCCCGACTTCATCGTCGACTTGGTATGCTCCTCCGATTTCCTGGCTTCGACTACCCCTGAAAATACGTCGGGAATAGCGATCCTGTGCCACGCGCGCGCGCCACATGCCCCCGCAGCGCCTGTCCAAGCTCGAACACAAAAAAATCCCAGAGTCCATTGCTGCGCCGCAGCCAGCTCACATGCCGAGTCATCATCCCAACATCCCAGCCATACACCCCACGCACACGCGCGCGCCTCTTGCTTCACCTCCCCGTTGGCATCGGCGGATCTTCCTCCAGCATACATGCATTTTCCAGCATGTTTGTCCATTTCCCGCTCGTGCCCGCATGGCTATGCTTGAGGTGCTGACGAAAGTGGTCGGCGCGGAAGAACTTCTTGGAGCTGTTGCACTCCCGGAACTTGTGATGATCCTGTAGGTGGCGTATGCGCTCTTCCCAGTCTTGCTCCGTAGCTTGGCGGCCATGGCCTGCAGGGCTTACGCCAGAGCGCTCGAATTCCTCGCCGCAGTACCCGCAGGTGTCGGCCTCGCCGGGTCGTGAGGTGGACTCGTGATAGGCACGGTCGTAAGTCGAGAGCGCCGAGCAGGACCACGAATGCCGTCGGACGTGGAGCGAGTTCTGGTGCCGCTCTGCTTCGTTCTTGTTTTTGAATCTGTTGCCACAGAAAGAACACTCATATTGCTTCTCCGCCTCATGAGCACTATTGCGATTTTGGGTTAGCACGAGAGCGTAAATATTGATAG
Organism: Ophiognomonia clavigignenti-juglandacearum; assembly: GCA_003671545.1. NCBI lineage: Eukaryota > Fungi > Ascomycota > Sordariomycetes > Diaporthales > Gnomoniaceae > Ophiognomonia > Ophiognomonia clavigignenti-juglandacearum. The sequence continues at coordinate 54,694 of PYFS01004666.1, read as the reverse complement.
AAAAATGAGAGTGTCGGCGCCACCTACGCCAGCTCTTCCTGAGACTCAAACTTCTTTGGCTTCTTGGGACAACAGTCGCACATATAGAAGCCCTGGAGCTTGCCTCCTCCAACTGGCCGAATAGCCGGGTCAGTCAACTTCCTCGGGCTCGCTATGTTCGCCGTGTTACTCGGGCCACGTTGATGCGGACCAATTCGTGGTGTGATGGAGGCTCGTGGGCTTCGGTTTAAAGAGTTTGGTGTAGTAAATGGCGAGGTCGCTACGTCGGTGGGGGAGATGCCAGCTGGTGACAAGCCGACGGGCGACCGTCGTCCGAAAGACAGTGAGGATGTCATGCTGGTAGCAGTGCTAAGGCATCCGAGGCTACCACTCCGGTCGCCTGATGATACTGATGATATGCTTCCATGCAGTTGCAGCTGCTGTGGTGGGTTCACCGACAGTCGAGGCACTGGGCTACTCCTCGACACATTTTCCCGTCGTCGTAGGAGGTCGCCCTGACTCGAAACATGGCGGATTATGGGATCCTCGACGGGCGGACTGGATGCTCGTCTTTTCAGACTAGCGGAGAGCTGGTTGTCGTAACTGAGACTGTTCATACGCGAGTGTCGGCCCTCATCAATGTGCATTTTGCCCAGCCGATCTGTCTCATCCAACGGAAACTCCATCTCGGTATCAAGCGTGTCCGACGGGGTGGGCGCATCAGGGAAGAAGCCCGAGTTCTGCCGTGCTTTCCTAGAGAAGGGGCTCCTGTCGAATTCTATAGCCGACAAGGGCTCTTGAGGAGACCGATAATCATACGGCCCGTTGATTTGCGCAAAGTTGGTGCTCCGAGGCGAGACTGCAGAGTAGGGGGCATCATTGAGTCTGGGAGAGTCGAATCCGGCACTGCCTGGCTTCGGTCGGGCAGGGAGGGACAGTTGTGGCAGCTGGATATGGGCTCGCGACCCTTGCCTCTGAGACCGCAGAGACGAGCTGAGGCCGGAGGAGCCACCACGAGGCGGTGACTTGTTGTCCAAGCTTCTTTTTGCGTCGAGCTTCTTCAGCTGCTGGTTATCATATGAATCGTTGGAGCGGAACTGGTACTGATCGTGCATGCGGAATTTGGGGCCGTAACTGTCTCGAGTCCTGCGTTCGGACTATTAGTATCTCGCGAACTTTGAAGAGGCTGCGCCATGACTGCCGCCCGAAAGTGGCAGTCGACTAGAACCTACCCTGAGGAGGCATAGCTTGACAGACTGGCATAGCCCTCGTCTCGCCCCGATATTGTTGCACCACTGTCTCGCCTCGCATATTCCGGGCCATCGTCCTGTGACGCCGTTCTTGATTTCCAGCTCTGGGGCCCAAAACTCCCATAGTTGCTTTCGCTCCTGCCCCCAAAGTAGCTCGAACTTTCTGCGTATGACTCTCTTCTTTGGCGATCATAGTACTCGTTGTGGTCGGGTTGAGGTCCATCGACTGGCACAAATCGTGGCGGAGGAAGCGGAGGTGGAGGGCCGTCGTGTGAGGGAGCCCCAGGAATACCCAAGGGGCCAGACAAAGATCTGCTGTAACCGGGGGCATTGAAAGCCCCAGCTGGTCTTCGATCATCGTCGTGTAGAATCGGAGGGGGACCGGACTCCCGCGGCACTCGAGCTCCGCGGTTTATGATGTCCATGATGGTCGGTTCCTACTCAACGAACCGCCGTACTGTTGAAGCTAAGAGAGCAAGCCCGGAGGTCAGTCGAAGATGGCAACAGGCCTATACAGTACTGAGTATGAAGGTGACTAGTCCAGACAGGCCGATAGGGATGCACGGGTGAAGTAGCACCATTGAGCTGACAGCAGGAATCGAGGTGGGGGGTTGTAGGAACACAAAGATGCTGGAATCGATGCTGGATTTTGTCTTTGACGAGTCTGAGAGAAGCTTTGCCGCAGCGCACGTACTGTATGGTTTTCACCTGGAGCAGACGGGAGCTTAGAAGGAAGCCTGGTTCGATTTGGTCGGAGGGTCAGCAGGAGTCGCGCCTGCTTTCTGTCGTTGTCACGGAGGGTGTGGTGCTGATGGGACAATGTGGGTGCAATTATACCGCAAGACAAACTACAGTCTGCAAAGTAAATAAAGAAGACCCGAACAGTTAGAGATGTACAGCTGAAAAACGATGGGATATGGACAATTTCGCCAATATAGACATTAGCCCCCCCCGTATACTATAAGTTGGAAAGGCAGGGCTGGAAGTGGTGATGTATAGATGGTCAAAAGTCGAGGAGCTAAAGAGGTGTTTATGGCGCTTCGACAAGATCCAGCGAGGCTTTTCCAGAATGGCGCAAGGTCTAAAAGTGAAGTGCCCACAGTGAGCGTCAAACCTCGTAGGGCAGGCGGGCGAGCTTCTATAAAGGGTTAGCCTTCCCTTGTACTCCCTCACTTTTTGCAGGGCACGGAGCGGAAAGCATGAACAGGGGCCTCTATTAAATGCAAGTGGGGCTTGAAAACGGGAGCAGGGCCAAGCAGTACCCGGTAGTGACTTGAACCTTGGATCGGGCTTGTATCTAGCGTAGATCGGTGAGGGCCAAGGGTGTATTCCTGAATCCCAATCACGTTATCGATTGCTAGGATACTTGTTGTTTCCGCTATTTCTATCTTTTCCTCTCCTTCTTCTTCCCATGATTTCATGAGAAAGGGGAGCAGCTAGGGCCTGCTTATCGGTCAGCGGCAGGACAACAATAACATTCAGAGTTCCTATGAGTTCAAAGTGTATACGGAGTAATTTGCAATGAATGGCTTCAGTCGTAGGAGCTTTGACTCTGAGAAGACGGCGACATGTCAGGTCTCAAGAGCATGGCGCATCGGAAGTACCGGTACACGTCGACATACGTATCAGTACTTCTGACTCGGATGGCTCAATGTACCCCAATGTTCCGCATCACCTCCGCCTTTCAGGGCTGATCCTCCTCCCCAACCTTGTAAGGCAGGCCCGAGCCACCAGACAAAATGGTGGAACTCACTGTATGGAACTATCGCTGCTCTGGGTCAGTGGGTCTAGTGCGAGGTGCAACGGAACGTTGGACAACTTCATCAAATCAAGTCGTCTGGTCTCTTCTTGCTCCAGCACCTACGCACATACCGCTCACTGCCATCACGGCTGCAGTGTGCACTGCACGCACGGTCCCTCGTGTGGCACTGTTGTTGCGCTGCTTCTGCTGCTGCTGCCGAATGCAAGGCAACATCACCTACTCCACCATCATTTTTTCTTTTGCTCGCCCCCCTTCACAGCCAGCAGCATCTGTCCAAATCTTGGACGTGGCAAAACACATGGCAACGCCGACCACGCCCCACTAGCGAGACAACGTGGGAAAAGCCATGGAGCGCCAGGTTTGTTGTCAGCCTGATGTGCTTCCACCGCTGCTTTGGCCCCAACGTTGCCCCCAACGACATGACACCGGACACAAAAGAACCTCTTTCTCACCAGATCAGCAGTCAGGTCAGCCACTGGCCCTGTGCTCTTCTTTCTCCTTTCTGGGTCAGGCCCGGTCGCGCGGAGCATCGCGGCCGTTCAACGCATTATGTACTGTACAGCGCATATATGAGCTGCAGCTGGCAGATAGTGCGGCACGGTTGTGCACTAGAAGTTTCTGCATGGTCTATCTGCGTTTCTGGCTCTCTTTCTTGTTGGTCTCGCACAGCAGGTCGAACAAAACCACACCGACTTCCATTGCCGTAAGGAAAGCAGCGAAGCCAGGTAGCACCGCTCAGTGAGACGGTGCAGCCTGTACCACTGTCTCTGTTTCTACACATGGCGAAATGCGAGCGGGAAAGACGCCTGAAGGCTCGGCTGGCAGCGTAGCGTCTCAGTGCTGGGGTTGTAACATAGCGTCGTCTCTTGCAGAAGACCTCTGCCCTATTGTGCCGACAGTAATCTGGTTGGGCAATGAGAACGCAATGCGTCCTATCTCGCGCCATAATCATCTGTTGATGAAGAGAGAAAGTTGTCTCATCTCCTGAACACTCTACTACAGTAGTGTCGTCGCACCTTTTACTACATACCGCTCTTCTCATTATTATAACTATCCGTACTGTGGTCTTAATCTCCGACACTGACAAATACGCTTGTGCCCTCGACCTACTATTAATATCTCGACATCGAGCTCCCGCATCAACTGTCGCGGGATCTGCAGAAGATGCGGGTTCCTCAACCTCCGACAAATCTGAGCACTGGGACTGGCTGACTGACTGATGTCAACGGAGGCAGTGGAGTATCCTGCAAAAACACAGGATGACAGACTTCATGACGATCCAGAGACGTAACTGTACTTTGTAGACGCACGTATGCCCAGACGTGTACGAGTGTCGAAGCTCCACTCCAGGCACGGTTGACTGACATTCGTATTGATGCCTGTCAAATGTCTGTCAGTGTCTCAAACGACCAGACTTTCCTTAGCAGCCACGCCACCGGCCACCAACCGAGTTCTAGGTCCTTCGAAACCGCGGCGAACGGCGGCCCGTGTCCCATGCGCTTACCCGTGGAGTTCCATTCCAGTCTTCAGGTGCCTTCTCAGAGCCCAGCCCTGATACTGTGCCTCAACTCAGGTTTTGACCGCCAGTCTCGCCCCATGCCTAGCTGTTCATTCTTTGCCCAGTGGCTCCGAGGTTTCCAAGGCTGTTTGAATCGGACGAAGATGAGGTGAGCAAGCCCATTGTGCACGGGTGGTGGCGGGGTGTGTATCGAGATGACGAGAGACCTTATTCCGAAAGGGAGTCAGTCTTACGCTGGTGGGTTAGGTGTTCATGCGGCTCCTCCAAGCACTAGCCTCACTGACGCTGCCAGCTGCCTGGGCATTACGGCATCTTATCACAGGATATCATCGCCCTCGTTCACACAACCTGGTTCCGGATTCCTGCCCGCCCGCTCCGAGCCAGGCAACGATCTTTAGCAATTCCACAAGATTGCCAACCTCATCAGCAAGAGAAGAGGACCTTGAAGAACTTGAGAATGTGGCTGCACCACTCTGAGTCTGTTTCATGGTTGTAGTTGAAGGGGCCGCTTTTCCTCTGCTTCATGTCTGACCCGGACATCGGTATGCCGAATTTGTGCTGGCCGGTTCTAGACAGCCTTGCATGTCCTCCGTAAGACATTATTAGTATGCCTGCCGCTCTAGTGAATCAGCCTGAACGATACACAAGCAGCCTGGCGCCTGGCAGCTCACAAGATGCAGTGCTGTATGAGCCGAAGCAAGCTATTAGGCTATTAGGAGGTTGATGTCCCATGACTATGGCGTAGCTATAGATTTGCACGCCAGCAAAAAACGCGTGCACCCCAGCCCGGATCCCGCTGTTCCATCGCGTAAGCCTCACGCAATTGGGTCGGACGATCTCCATAGAACTCCACGCTTTTGCACCACACGCTAATAAACTCTCTTCCCGAGATCCGCAATGTGATAAGCACCACGAACTGGGATAAAGCTACCGCTTTGACCTCGGGACCGAAATTACCCAAGCATGAGAGGATTCCAGGCTGACAACCCAAACGGCCAGATTTGCCAGAACGGCCTCTGTCGTCCGCGACGGTATATTTTACTTTGCTTGAGTTCATCACGGTCTCGGAGAAGAACAAATTCCATCATCGTCGTCGCTTACATGTGGGTCCTTGATGGGAATGGAGCCCTCGAACCTTGGACCCCACAACGGGTGCGCCCTCACAAGCACATTATATATGTATCCACCTTCCCGCAGGCCGACCGGCCGGATGGCTTGGCTGCTTGGATGGTCAGTCAGTCAGTCAGTTAGTCAAGCAATCAAGTCAGTTCGCCTTGGTGGGCTGCCAGATTGAGAGCAGCAATGCAGCATAGCCAAGGCTCCCGACGACCCAAGACCAGCCCTTCCCCCGTGGTGAGACAGCTACTGCAAAGAACGCAAATTGCCTTTGACGCCATCCACCAATCTGGCTGATTGGGAATCCGGTGATCCTGCTGGGCCCCCAAAACCTTGGAAGGCTGCAAGGCCGCAAAGGGCCTCGAAACAGGGGACCCACCAGATAGGGCGCCTCGGAGATGTTCTCAGCCCTATGGTGAGGGGTTGAAGGTGCTTGCCCGGGCGCTAAGGACGGCCCTTTGTGCGTTTCTCCCTCTGTGTCATTGGATCCCCTGTCTTTCCCTGAACCTGCGAGATCCTTGGAGACAGCTGGCTTGGCAGAACGCAGGGTTCATTTACTAGCAGTTACTTGTTATCACTCAGGTTTCTTTCGTCCCCTCCATCACTGATCGTACAAGTTCTCCTGTGGTCTTGTTTTGTGCGCTTCCTGTTCATTGCGGTGTATTTCCCTAGGTCAGCAGGGTGAGTAAAGTAGTATATATCGACCGCATTGCTCAATGCACCCGAATCTGACTCGCGCCGGATCACCAATTTCAAGTCAAGCCAAGATGTTCAGATCATGACGGGAGCTCGACCAATAATCTTCCGTCCAAAGTAAAGTGTGAATCATGGTTTGTGTCGCCGACCAGGCTCTCTGAATCGCGGGCGGCATATGATTTGAAAAACTGCTGACTGGTCGTTGTACCGACACTTTGCATTTGTGGCGATACTATGCCTGAAGCCAAAGCAAAACGGCACTATGGTTTCTTCCGCTCCCGTTTGCCAATAATGTGCTGACAGCGGCTTCTAGGCAGGCAGTGCCTCTAAAAACCAAGACAATTTTTACCTACCCTTCCGGTAACGTATCCGTAATACCACAGGGCTGCTCATCGGTCGTTGGCTTCTGCAGCGAACAGAGAGTCTGAGTACGACAGCATAATATAATAAGCCTTCGGAGCGATATAGATATCAAAATGTACACTGGGCATCTCATCTTACGATTGCCCACGAGGTTGACGACGCAGTGTGCGGGTGTGTGCCCTGACCTTGCAGCCGCGTCAGGCTCTACCAGAGTATGGGTTTGTACCAGCAACCAGCAGCAAGCACTCAAGCTTCCGTGCCACCACCGCACAGAGGCCGACCCTAACTACTGCATAGTGATAGCCAGTGATGTTTGTTGATGAGATGAGAGGGGAATCGTTCGACGCCATGTCATGCGTCTCGTTGTAGATCAAGGCTCTAAGAATAGCCCCAACGCTATCTGCTGATCTGCATCGCACTTCACCAGGGCCCAAACCCTACAAGTGCTATATAGTAGCATAGTCGGTTATCAGCTTGCACCAATGCGTCCAAACCTGCAGGAGGGACTGCAACCTAACAGCAGAGTAATATATACGGAGACAAGAAGCTTGTCCCCCGGAACACTGAGATTTGGGTATCTCCTCGCGATCCGAACTACACGCCTCAACGCGAGTGCTACCGTGACTTCGACCATCAACTTGACGCTGCAAACTGTGGTACCGTTCTAGACAAGGCCGGACCTTGGATTCAGAAAAGAACCACGAAAGCCGTGCAAGGCTGCATCGCAGTTGGTTCCGCGGCGGTGGGAAAAGGATCAATAGGGAGAAACGGGAGCCCCAGGAACCGGGCAGATCTCAAACTCGCAGCGCCACAGATCCGGGACCCTCCTCGGCCATCAAGCGATCAACCCTGCAACCGTTGGCCGCAGGGCCCTTGTCCAGCTGGTCCCTCCCCCAGCTTCTCTTCCAGTGTCTGATGAAAAGGCGGGGAGGCCTGCCTGGGGGCTGTGGTTGGGGGGGGGGGGAGCCAACCAAAACTTCGTACTGACAGGAGCCCACCATCCCCCTAAAACTACGATTGGTGCGGCGCAGATTGGATGAGAGCCAACAGACGGCGTGTCGATCGCATCCTGGTGGTAACCCCGCGAGGCGGTTAACGTTTGATCATGCAGCTAAGCCACAATCTGGCACCTGAGCTCTTGGGCGAGATTCAAAATTTGATATCGTGACTGGGCAGGCTCTACTGTATACATCGCAGTCGTCAATCACTGCAGTGTTGAGTCTCGAGATTCAACTGGCCCCACCTCCTGCCCTGCGTACGGAGTATGACCTGGATGTCCACAGTTGAGCAGGAGTGAATACTCCGGTCGTGTCTACTTGAACACGCACATATTTCCGAGCTGGATATACTTTAGCCGTCTAGTGGGACGTGTTCTTCCCGCTGAAACTGTTTCCCGAGCATATTCGGATCGCCCCACAAGGCTCATTAAACTTTGTCGCAATATTTTCACAATGACAGTCTCGGCATTCTGTCCGTACTTCGTCACCTGCACTGTACAGAGACTAGTAATAGTAGAGTGGTAGATGCCCAGGCAAGTGGACATGGACGAGTATATGAGTAGCTTCCCCAGCAACCTTGGAAGTACTCGGAAGCGCTGCCGGGCTGGGTCCGCGCCTCGGAAATTATCGACCACTCAGGTCACTATTTAAACTATTTAAAATGGGAGCAATTGCAAATCACCGCATCGACAGACGATAGTAATTGTGCTCGAGTGATTCATCCCCGTCCATCAAGATCGCGTACCACGAAAAAGTTCAACCGTGCTTTTAGCTTGTCCCGGCTCATGGATGCCCGAAACCCGTTGCCCGGTGAGCTCCGGCCGAAAGCACACAGACGGAGGTGATCATTAAATATATCCGCTGTGCAGCGGGCCGTGCTGTGCAGCCTGGGCATCGAGAGTTGACATATTGATGAGCTGGCAAGGCTGGTCAGACCACCTGCAGATTGATGAGGACCCTTCCCTCTCGGCAGCAGCTGCACGGCAGCAGGGCAGGGTCACAGGGCAGAGCCAGACTTGAGACTTCGAAGAAACAAACATACGACCGATAGCCACGCCAGATAGATTGAACTTTGTTGGAATGAATCAGGGGTCCAGGCACATCTCTAGTGCATACACCGGGCTACTGTATAGGCCAGGGCCCAGCCCGGATTGTCTTCCAGAAACGTTCTCCCGTGGTGTCATAGTTCGACATCGATATAGGGCCAATAAATCGTCAAAAGCAACCGCAGTGTGCATGCGAATCCACTCACTGCCAGTGACAGAAAGGTTGGCGCTTCGCACGTCCATCATCTGCCGGGGGCTGAAGGACGCACAGAGTACTCCCTAGGTAGTATCACTCAACCTTCAGCCACGGCATGTGTGTCCATGTGGTTTGTGGTGGGGATTTGCAACCAGATATTACACCAACGCTTGGCGCCCAAGAACCTTGGAAGGCACTGCAGGCAGGTGCGAAGAGACTGGTCGAGCGGCAGGCCACATGCAGCGTCACTTTACCCCGTACTGCAGTTCCATACACACAATACTCTGTACAGAGTACGGAGTTTTCCGTACTGAACAGGCAGATCTGGTATGTTTTAAAGTTGAGGAGAAACTCTATTTACTATTTAGGAAGTCCCGGGCGGAACCATGGAGCTCTGTTTCCACGGAATCGGAAAAGGGGAACAAGAAGTTGGTGCATCGAAAACTTTAGCAGGGCAGAAACGCAAGTTGACTCCTGACTTGCCAATCAGCATCGACGAGACAAGGAGTAGGGTCCTCATTAAGACGTCCCTTATCAATAAGTGATGTTGAGCTGTGTTCCGACCACTGCGAGGGAAGAATGGTATACATGCAAGGTTGCGGGTCGGTACCGGTCTAGATGTCTGCTCCCAAATTACTCCGTATCGTAGAAGGATGCGTGTACTGTACTACCGAGGGCGAAATTGAGAAACCCTGGTGTGTCCATATCACAGTCCGGATATAAGGTGGTAGATACAAAGGGTGCCATGGCCCATTAGGCATGTCGAAGAGGTCGCACAAGACAGGCCTCGCCGCTCTGTGACATAGCGAGGTGGATCATTGACGAGACGGAATCGGCATGTATAAGTATGTACGGCAAAGACGGTGCCAGGGAAATCAATAAAGGCGCCACCCTTTGCAACAATTACCGCCACAATGTGAGCCAAATCTCAGCCCTATCAAGAATGAAGTCACTTGGCGACGTAGTGGCTCCATCTGCACACATTCCTACTTTGTGGTTAGCCCTCACATCGTCATTTCGGCCCTGTGTGCTTATCAAGTCGGTAGTTGGAAGCCTGGCCAGAACTGGTGGTGATGCAGCCTTAACGCCTGGGCGCAAGTGGCAGGATACTATTATTTCCGACGACCACCTCTGCCCAGTGCCCAGATGCGTCTGGACCGATTTAGTAGATGCAATGCAACTGTACGGAGTAGATCGGGTTCGTCTTATTGATCCATCAGCCAAGTCGGCAGCAATTGCGATTTACGACCAAGCCTTGCCGTTCTCAGTCTTCTTCCCTGCCTCACGACCTGTGGCAGTATTCTGCAACGTTTTGTGGATGAAACTGTCAAGAAGTCTGATTCAACATAGTAACCCAGACACACGAGATCTCTACCGCTGATTAGGTCCACTTTCCAGTAAGGAGTCTGCCAGTTGCCACAGCCAGCAGCCAAACTGCGAACTTTGAAGAAGTGAGGCTCACCGTCGCTCAGTCGATGGTCGCAGGTGGGGTTTTCAGGGGTACATACATACTCATCCACAGTACACCACCATGTTGTACATAGTATGCCCGGGATGTGATCCCTAATCAGTACGTACAAAGACAGGCGGCAATAACAATTTCCGTGCAACCCACACGCCTTTCATTTCCCATCAGCAACACCAATACATCTCTCCCTACAAGGCGGCACACGAGGCAGCACAACGTGAGCCCCTCGCGTGGCTTCCCACACCCCAGCTTCGACGGCCCTCCGCGTTACTCAGAACACACGTGCAAGACTATTTTCGGGTCGTGCATGTGGAAGCTTTGTTGGCCGTGGCATGCCCCCAAAGGGATATTGCTAATCCGAATGTGGAAGCCTTGTATCACAGAGTCTGATGAGACTGTTTCTCGAGACCAGTCAATGTTGACAGCTTTGAGACCCCGTTTCGTCTGTCTTGGGAACGTACTCCGGGTGTAGGACTGCTCCTCTGGCATAATTGGCTTCCTTGTTGATGCTGCACCTAGGTAAGAGCCTGATTGTAATTTGTCGTCCGAAGCCATATAGGTACAGTAGTAACAGGGCGGATTTTCCGAGCCGAGTGATTTCGCTGGTGACTGGTCGACGGCGAGCCCAGTATCTGTCCTGTGAGTACAAATACATCGCTTCCGGCATTCCACCATCTCACACTTTGGTCATGGGTCGAGCCGCACGTATCTAGATTGGTGCTTGCATGGGCGGCAATGCATCTGCCTCTCTCGTGCATATTATTACTGCCGCTAAACATGGCGTCTTACAGATCCGAGCCCCGAGGCAATCTAGGGAGCGATGGTGTTTTGCTCGTACTGAGCTTAGACATACACGCCACCAGGGAAACAGCCACTGCGTTGACATACCGCGATCTGTTTCGAGAAAGAAGCCCGCGCCGCGCCTGAGCTTGCATAAGATTACTCGTTATCCGCACTGATGGGCTTGGCAAATCGATCTCGTGACCTGATGCTGACGTTCGGGCAACAGTCGTGACCAACCCCAGGTGCGAATTCGCGCTTGTCTACGACGGTCAGCATACTTAGTGCCGCAATGCCGGCCCACAACTGTGTGTACGGAGTCTAGCGAGAGAAAGCAGTCACGTTGATGATGGCGTCATGCGTCTGTGGCAGATGAGGGCATGCAAGTGATCCGTAAGGACCGTCTTGCCAACAACGCGGAGCGAATCCAAAGATCTGTGATGGTTTTGTGCGCCGACAAATCTCCAACCTCTGGCACATCCGAGGTCAGCAGCGAAGATCCACTTACTGTGTAGGTATACGAGTACGAAGAGGGAGGAAATTTCCTTAGGAACAGGTTGGACAGCCTGTACCCGCACAAAACCTGGTAGTCTGGCAGAGTACCAATTTTGTGCGTGGAAAAATCCATTTCCGCTCGAAGCTGCCTCAGAGACCCCGGACACAGTCCAACCTGGCCTTATCGAGATACCATTGGACAATTGGCACGAAGATAAACTCAAATTCAGTGTTGCAAAGCCCTTGCAAAGCCCTCGATGTCACCTGCATGCTGTCCTCAGCTCAAGACGGCCTCTATGCAGCCTCACAAACCTTCCCTTCAGGCTCTCACCGTCAAGGTGGCAAGAAAAGGCGGAGCTGAGATGAAGGCACAAAACGTCTCAGCAAGAAGTCGTACAGTCTGACGTCTGAATGTCAGGCATATCAGGTCACCGTCGCACAGAAAACTTCTAGAATTATTCCTAGCTGGGCTCTAGCGTCATGCCCAAATTCAGCCGGGTCTCGCCATCCCTCACCGACATATGTGCCATCGCCAATCGTTATCAAATTTTGCGTGCTTGATTGCCTGCCCTGCGACCTCCATGATGCTTTCGTACTACGAGGCAGTCGAGGGCGAGTCACTGGTGGAAAAGCTATCCCTCGTTTTATGGCAGGTGGAGTAGCCTCGTGCCCTCGCAGCCTCGCAGCCTTCGCCAAAGGTACCCCTGAGCCCTGGCCATTGCTACTTGGACCGTGTTCTTGTGTGAATCAGTGCCGGCAGCTTGGTGCAGATCAAGATCTCCACGAACCATGTGAATGTCGTAACTCAACTGGGTCCTTCAGCCCTAATTACTCCATGTGTGGTTTTGCCGCCAGGGTTTTATTGCTGTGCGGGTCCTCGCCTCGGTGGCATCGCGGAGCATGCGGCCCTTCGCCGGGGAAAATGTCCACAGCTACAGTTGGAGTTACAGGCGGCAAGCGGCATGTCAGCAATACTGGACCCCAGAAGTGACGGCGAGAGCACCGTTGACATTAGCTTTTGTCTTCTTCCGAAGCCTCGAAGTCATCTCGGCAAATAACCTTGACTTGGGCCCTGGGTCCCCGATGGCATTCTCCCCGGCATCCTGGCAGGCGACCGGAAGCGGGTGGATATAGCTTCATCAACAGGGTGAGCTCCCCCCCCCCTGGCGTCTCCACCGGACGTACTAGTACACCAGGCGGCCCAAATGTGGATTCTTTGCCCGCTGTCAGACATTCTGCAGCTCCAGTCTTCAGAGTTCCCACAGGGCTGAAATACACCCGGCTCTCGTGTACGCTTGACATTATCCGACCAGCCTGCCGGCGTGTAGGCCCCAGACTGTGGATGTTTAGCCCACGATTAGGAAAAAGCAACCGAGCACGATGGATGCTGATCCACTTCGACCCATGATATACTACCCTGAGCGGACTATGTACCGGTGACATATCCTCACGAGTAGCAGTATCACGACCTGCCTAGTTACCATGAGGTGCACAATTGGGAAGAGATCGAACATGTAAGACGAGCCATATTTGGAGACGCCGCTGAAACAGAATGCACTTCTATCTTAATCTCACCAAGACCGCATGTTGACGACCCCACGTTCATGGTTTATAGCGTCCACTACTTGTTAAAGGTAAATTCCTAAAGCATTGAATGCCTATATATCTATACTACCAACATTTGAAAACACCTGCCCATTATGTTTTGCCAGCAAGTTCTTTGGAATGGGCCATTGCGAGGTATTTGGATCGGCCAAGTTATGAGCCGTATGCATGCTTCCATCAGTATGTCTACTGTAAGCTGGAGTTGCTTTTAATATTACGAATTGGATAAGACGTCCATCTGAGATCGTGTTATACTAGTCAGGGAAATATAATTCCCCAAAGTCTCGCCAAGTTGGGGCCAGCATTCACGGATCGCTAATCGTGGCCTATGGGAGCCGTACAAAATTGATGGGCTCACCACTGCCTAGTTCTTAACTGGACGCCAAATGAATACACATCAGCAGCAAATCACAGAAGATGCGAACATCCAACGACCAATCCTCGACACTTCACGCTCAAAGTGACGCTGTCACAAGCACACTAACGCAGTCAGACTCGATTTCAAGGTTGTCACTTCTCTGCACCTACCATAATCTTAATAGCCCCTAACTGGGTATATCGGCGGCAAACTCACATCACATAACAGGATATGGTGAAACCTATCGAACATTTCCGGCCAGCCAGCCGAACACTTGAGAGCCGAGGTCGATTACCAAAGACTTCACTTGCAGCTTGTGATTCGGTCGCCATATAACACAAACATTCTATGCTCAGCAAAGTCAATAACGATTAGACATGAGGCATAATGCGTACTTAATATGCTTATCCCAGGTCATCCGAAGGAGCCGTCCGGATCGGACATTGTGACACCTTTCGGCACGCACAATTTAGTGCTTACCCGGCAGCGTGAGCACCCTACCTTGACCATCACTTGTTCCCAGTCATCACATTCTTCACCATGCAGTCGAGAAATATGCAGTCTGTGGAAGCGTCTTGCTATAAGTAGGCTCACACGTGCATATGTAGAAGCAAGCTGTCACTGCTATCACAGCTCACCGACGACAGCGCATCGACTTCCACGAACTCACCGGGCGGGCGTTCACAGTGGCCCCATGCCCGCATGTGGGCAACCCCTCTGCGGGCTCCTGTGCTTGATTTGTGCTAGCCTCGATGGGCTGGTCGGACATGCAATTGGAGTGCGACGGGAGGGGCTGGGTGGGCACGGCTGGTGTTGCACGGGGAAGAGGGCATGTCAGCATTTAGGCTCAACGTGGCGTAGTCTCACAATGTCGATCTGGAATCAGGACCGCCGTGTAAGTGCAGAGTACTTTGGTAATATTGCGTGCGGCACGCTTACGTGCCCCCTTCCTGCGCCGAGAGTGGTGTCCAGCCAGCAACTCTGGTTCGAGGCCAAACGGGGCAAGGAAAACAGAGTAAGCTAGAGCGTTACGCTTCTTGCAACTGGAGACCCTGGTTCCTTATGCGGCCTTGCAGCATGCCTCCCTGGAATGCGACCCCGCGAACAGCCATAGATTTTGCTCCACCAATCGTTGCTCAAGCGGACATGACGCGCAGCAGCACATATAGGTACCTGCCGCACGCTCTTCCAGAGTGACTCCCTACCGGTCCCTACCTACAGCGTACTTGCGGGGTCGCAAGCCGAATGCGTCAATAGACCTATGCATCGGAAATTACAGAAAGACACTGCACAACCCCTCGCTGGCCAAGACGCTGCTGTTTCGACGAGCCAACCAGTCAGCACCCCGCTGGCTGTGCTTAGGGCAGGCCCTTTGGCACGGAGGGGAAGAAGGTCGGGTTCTGCATGCGCTCGCGGGTCCGCTTATCTGCCTCAGCCTGTCGCTTAGAAGCGACGCGGCTCTGATAGAATGTTCTGCATGGAATTTAGCGAAGACGTAGCAGGATTGGGGGCGGGTGGGTAAAAACAGACCTGTGGAGTGCAAAGACACGAGGCTCCTCTTCTTCCTTGGGAGCAGGAGTACTCTCTGGCTGCTATTTCGGGTACGATCAGTGAGTTTGGGCAAACTTTGAGTCTACGACAGGAGCGGGAGCTTGTTGCTCTCACCTTATCCGCCGAGTTGGCTTCGTCCTTCTTCTCATCGCCGTCCTTCTCTTTATCCTTGTCCTTGTCTTTTGACTTTTCGGCTTCCTCTTTCTCCTTTTTCTTACGCTGCTTCTCTTCATACTCCTTCTTCACCCGTGCAACCTCCTCCTCCAGCTCCTTCTTCTTCTTTGCCTCCACCGCAGCCTGATCGACGATGGGGGAGCAGAACTTCGCATCTTTGAGATGAGAAGGACAGACATAGAAGAAGTCCTGGGCCGCGCAAGGTCAGATCAGAAGCAACGTACACAATGCAAGTGCCAGGATGGAGCCGTGTCCGGACAGGTGAAGTGGCAGATGAACACAAGGCAGATGATGCGATCTGACGCGTGTCGAGGAAAGGGACCTACCTGTTTCTCTGGCGTCACGAGCACGCTGGAGCTAGGTTTGAAACAGATGGTGCAGGACCTGGCCGCCGTGTCAGCCACCTTCCGATGGGTGTATATGTTTGGAAAGGTCGACATGGCGGCGTTGTTGGGTGTCGTTCGAAGCGCCACAAGCTGCGGATCATGAGATGTCGTTGGGCAAGCCAGTGTGGGGCACACGGTGTCAGTCTAAATCATGGCTAAGGGCACTGTGTGATTAGTCAGCACTTCCCTCCGACCAGTTGACCACTCTCTAGCCTTACCACAAGATTTCCCCTGAAGTCCAGGTATGTATCAAGAATACCAGGAGACGAGCTGCCCCTTCAGAAAATTATGAGAATCTGCACATGGTAAGCTGCATTGTGATTGAGTGTCAGACTCGCACAAATGGGCATTCCGAGTCTTGCGTAATAGCAGTGGCGTAAAAGATTCCGTCGACTGAAACTATGCCTAGGAATGTTGCAAAGTATACTAATAATCTCACGATAGTCCTTAGTCCTGATCGAAAAGAAAAATGTCGTTGAAGTTGCAGCTGGAAATTAGGAGACATGGGAAGGGAAGACATGGGAGGTTGTTCCACTCGCGCACAAAATCGAATTTGACAATGGCATTGAGGCGTTATGATCATCTGTCCAAATTATAGTGCCTTATGATATGGGCCTTGGCCTTCCTATGACTTCCTATGACTTCCTATGACTTCCTATGACTTCCTATGACTTCCTATGACTTCCTATGACTTCCTATTACTTCCAAAACCTATTTAGGATTCTTGTTCATGCCATCATCCTGTCGGCCAATTTATCTCCAGCCCTGGGTATCTTCTGCGACTCACTGCCGCCCTCTGCCTATGCATGTGTCTTCGTCCGTATCATTGCAGAGCAATCGCCCTGCGAAGTCTATATCGGGATGCACCAGTGTTGAAAATGCAGATCCGGAACGCCTCGCTTCATTTGCAACCAGTGCTTCTATTTATCTCCATCACTGTACTTTGATAGCGTAGTACATGTAGCCGCCGACGCCGAAGAAACATGTCGCGACTGGACACTGTTAGCAAAACGTGGACAAGTACAGTCCTGAAGACGTGTTCAAAGACTGCTACTCACGGACGGCCAAGACTTCCAATACACTGTGGTCCACACTCCTCTTCGCCAGCATGTGTGTGTGCACATCAGTCACCACCCGGGTGGTGAGGTCGTTGAGTATTTGCGGATCGAGGACAGGCATGTTCGTCTTCGTCATGAAGATATATGCATGCTTTTGGGAAGAAATTATAAAGGCAGATGTCCAGAGGCAGGATTGGTTCAAGCTCGAGTGAAATCCATGCAATTACGTGTGATGTGCGCCTAGCAACTATATACCTCTTCGCACCACCATGGTTTCCAAGGTTGAATTCCGGCCGCGATGCCCGCGGAATTAGAGTCTTGGCTGGAATCAGCCCATAATGGCCTCATGTTCATGCATGTTGCGTCTGAAAATGCTTACTCAGAGTTCTTGGAGGGTAAAGCGCTGATTCGATGTTTGCTCGTCTCGGTTTCAGCAGGCTTGAATGTATGTTTCATCTTGTCCTAGTCGGCTCACCATCGCGCGTACTAATCGGCTCGGCGCCTTCTCAGCTCCATTTTTTTTCTTTTTTCGCAAGCATTTCTGTAGTTTATAGACTTTGGAATTCCTCTGCCTTTGGACGTCATGAAACCGCGACAGCGGCCGGTGAGAGGTTGTTGGGTGGATATCCCGGATTGTGCTGCGTTCTCAAACTTCTGTTGGAATAAGCTGCTCACTTGCAGCTTAGCTTCCCTCCGGATATTCCGAGAGGGACTTTGACGAGAATATGTCCTGCTTAAATGTCCGAATTTGACACCTGGGCGAAGATGAGGATGCCGAGAGCCTGGGTCTCTATGCGCTCGATCTGCTCGAAGTCATGAACCCCTCCGCCAGAACCAAGGGCGCTTACTTGTCCTTTAGGACCATGTTACAAGTAAGTATCAAAGTCCCGACCCTGCACAGTTGTGCCATCAGCTTATCTATAGCGCGACGTTGCTGACTCATCGGGGTTGACACGGCCCTACAGCAAACCAGCCAGCGCTCTACAGTGGCGGCCAGCTGCGGCTAAGCTGTCAGAATCAAGGCTGCATTTGCAATGCATCACTTGGCTGGGACTCAAGACAATGTGGGCAGATTGAACTTGACCACCACGTGGAGAATTTCGAGATCCGCGCCGCAACATACGATAGTTGCCATCTAACGAGTTCGTTCGGACGCCGACATCACACACTCGACATCACACACTCATGGCCATCACCTGCTCAAGTCTCAGCTAGAGGCCGTGCCCAACAAACCCTGCCCACATGCACCCGCACGGGCGCTGCCAACTCACATCGCCCTTCCCAGAGGGCCAGCGCCATCCATATCATCAGGCTCGTCGTACGTCACCTCGATCCGAGTCGTCACAATAGGATACTGCGGGCTGCCATTGCCACTGCCGCCCTTTCCCAACTCTCTATCCCACGCGCTGCTCTCCGTGGGCAACCCGCCGCTGACCTTGGTCTTGACGCCACTCATCTTCAGGTCGTTACGCAGTGCGAGCCGCGGAACCGAACTGCTCCGCGAGAGAGAAGTACTCCGTGAGATATCAAAGGACCGCTGCGAACGTCCCATCCTGTAGCCCGCCTCCAAATCTCCTGCGTCGCTGCCGCCAGTGCCGGTGCTGGAGCTGCTAGTGACCCTGCTACTGTTCTTGACCGGCTCGAGCGGGTAGTCGTCGTCGAACTGGGCGTCAAACCCGCCGCCGCCGCGGTGATTGAAGCGGTCCGCCTTCGCAGACGACGGCAGCGACCCGAACGTCACGGGGGCGGGCGCCGCAGGCGCCGCGATCTTGGTCGATAGGTGGTGGGCGTAGGCCCCCCCGTTTTTGCCGCCACCGGCACCTGCCGTTCTGCTGCCCTTGCCGCCGGCACCTTGGCTCTTGGAGTTCTTGCCGTAGCCGAAGGCCCCCGAGTATTCACCGATGATCTTGGGCGCTACATGCCGGAAGAATTTGCGTAGAGTCGGGAGCATGCCGCAAATTATGATTAGGTTGGACTCGATGAGGCTGTATTCGGTTAGGGCTGGTCAGCTTTTCTGGGACCATCATGGGCGGGCGTCAAAGTACATACATGAGTAAGGCAGGGTATGACACATCCCAAGTAATATCAGCCGAAACGAATAGAGGCGGTAAGAGAGCGGCCCTCAGGAGGGAGGTGACGACCGTGCTAGAAAGAGGTCGCATTAGACCGGAAAGCAGCGCAGCACTCTCGACAGATGAAAACAGCGGAGCTTACGCAGATCCAATCCCAAAGACAAAGAACAGACCAAGCCTCTGCCTCATTGGCATCTGCAGGCCGAAGACCATTGGTATGGGCAGGATGAACAGCATGACATCCGACACGACGTTGAAGGCAGCTGTCGCGATGTATAACGCGGCCGCATCAATACAACTGCCCTCCGCTATCAGCACATTATAGTTCCTTTCTATCGAGGTGCAGCCGAAGATGAAGGCGAAGAAGAGACCAATCGAGTAGGACGCGATGAAGATCGCGCCAATGTACACACTCCAGCGCAACCACCGTTGTGGTGAGATGCGCAAGTAGAAGACGAGCAGCGCCAACTTGGATGTTGATCCTGCAATGATGTACATAGTGGATGCAATCCAAACGTTCTGGTCGGATGTAGTCGAGTTAGCTGTTGTCCTGTCGGTACCTAGGTAGACAGTTGTGGGTCGACGGCAAGCCCAGTGCCCGTGCGAGTACATATTGGTGGGTTTGGACGACGTACAAGCAAGTGAGCGTTGAGTGTATCTATGGTTATCTCCCACATATGAACGCCTTCGAGCTTGTCCACGAACCCCCCTGATAGAACAAATATCAGTATTCTTGTCTACAGATGATGAGATAGGACCACCGCTGGAAGGACACCCTCCAGACAGCTTTGAACCCCGCGATAAGGACGACATGAAATCGAACTACCCCGCGCAAATACTTACGAATTATCAGAGCTTGCGTGGCAACGTTTGTCACCTAGAAGCCGTCGTCAGATGAATAGCCCACTGATCGAGCTATTTCCGTCCAGGTATGCACCCACCCAAGAGATTGCTAGAAGCGCTAAGAGAGTATTTCATCAGTAAGTCATCTCCATCCGACGCATGAAAACACCGCGAAAAACGACTCACTGTCATCCCACATCCATGGTGAGCGAAGAATAAACTTCACATATATACGCTGCATCGTGAACAGCAACGACAGGAACATGCCAAATCCAGTACACCAGTACACCGGCAGTATAGCCTGTCGTTGAGGGTCCGCGAAGTCGACAACATAACCCTCTGGGGCCGGAGCGGCGGCCGTAACGTCCGTCATCTTTGCTGCATGAAGGTAGCTGGTAGATCTCGGCCGTAACGCCACGCGTGAGAGGATGCCAGACGTCGGAGAGGCCCTGCCTAGTAGGCCAGGTGAGAAGACAGGTCAAGCCGAGGACCACGATTCAAGAAAGAAAAAAAACATTAACGACCTTGGAAGTTGAAAGAAAGAGTGCCAATGAGAGAAAATTAAGGTCAGCCCCTTCAGAAGAAGAGTCAGTATACATACAAGCTGAGGCCTATCCTGAGCAGTGCGAAAGTCTGATAGCAGCCGCCCAGCGTAGGTAGCGACTTGCGGCACGTACTTGACTCCATTGTATACAGCCTCCCCAATGTAGTCAGGCTGAGGTGTAAATGATAGGGTTTCCCTTGACAGGAGCTCACTCAGTCTGCACGACAACGAGCTTGGCGACACACAGGCGAAGCACGAGGTGGGCTGGAATTTGCTCCGATTTGTATAATAGTTGCTGACTCGAGGCTGCCAACAGCCTGATCCCGGTGTCCTTCCGTATACTTGAGTAGGTAGGTGTACGACTCGATATGCCTTTACCACTTAGTATATAAATAGGGCCCTTCTGGGAATCATCCCGAAGAAGGTGCAAGACTTGGGCCGACGGAATGACAATTTCATCGGACGGCCCGATGGATGCCATCCCGCGGCTTCGCTCAGAAATCTTTTGGGCTTAGACCCTTGGGCCATTGGTCGATTGGCGCTGTTCTTCGGAGATCCATCTAGTGCCAGGCATAGCTTTTCAAGGTTGTGTCGGCAGATCCGGCTGGAAAGCGATAGAAGCCAGGCAAGCGAGACGAATATTGCACACTGCTTCAAGTGGACTGGTGAGTCGAATCTCCGAATTTCACAGAGGGGATGCCTGCTATTCAGAATGCCTTGCAGACGCGAACTGAGTCTCATCCCACAGAAATTGAGGTTGAGACAAGAAAGAAAGCAGGCATCCCCTCTGTGAAATTCGGAGATTCGACTCACCAGTCCACTTGAAGCAGTGTGCACTATTCTTCTCGCTTGCCTGGCTTCTGTCAACGAAGGATGCTGACGCCTAGCTCGCATAGCAGAGCGAAGACAGCACTGTGATGAAGCAGGCAGAAGATCCGCCACGACACAAGCTTTTCGCCCAAGGAGGAAGACCGGACGTTGTCAGGTGCATTTGCCGGGCTGCGGAGGACGTGTAGCATGCACTTGCTGACAAGGGCAGATGTGTACAGTGGATAAGTCGCGGGCTGCGTGGTGACTGCTTGGAAGACCACACGCATGTTCGAAGACCTCCCCGTCAGGTGCTGCTGCGGTGGAACCACGGTTCGTCTGCGATAAAGGAGGAGGAGGCAAACAAGCAAGATATCCGAGCGAACCCAGCAGAAACGGCCCGTCCTCACTACCTCACTTCGCCCAGAATCCAACTTCGTCGCCAGGGCAGCATCGTAGGCGAGCTTCGAGGGGAGATGCCTCCACTTGGGACGGGACGATCGCGGTGCTCGCGAGACTATCGAATGCGATGCTGGGTCTCAACGGCGATCTCCGAGTGGAGTGAACACTTTGGTCACACTGTCGCGATCCGAGGCGAGGCGCGTCCTCGCTGGCGTGTCCACGAACTGTGAGAGGAGAAGAAGAAGTAGAAGACGAGCAAGAGCAAGGCATGAGCCAAGGGATGGCGATGATGATCCGATATTAGGCGAGATAGGCGAAAGCGATCCCTCTTGTTGTTCCAGGGATTTGTGTTGTAGTGTTCGAGGAACGGCTTCGATCACGAGGGAATAGCTGATAGATTAACGGCTTGCATGTCGACATCCCATACTGTCCTGAGTCGTTTCCCCGGATTCTTGGACAGATACAGACTGGTACAGGAAGCGGTTTCCGTAGGGAGTGGAGCGCCGATTTTCTCGGCAATCTTGCAAAAAGAAGGATCAAAAGAAGCCTACTCCACACTTTCGCTGCATGACAAGTATCCTGTAGACCACGGGCAATTAAACAGACGACCCACCATCTTCATAGAACACTTGTACAAGCCCCGTCCTGAATAGTAGAATGCTCATCCCTTCCACAGCCAGTTCAATGGCTTATCTCGAGCCACAACTTGGCAATAAAGACTTGATGGGCGGGAAAGAACAGCCGGGTGGCCCATTGGTTTTGAGAGCCAATTTTTGTTGTTGCTGTGATCCGTTATTTCAACTCGCATCTGCTGACTCGGCCACTCGGCCCACGCGATGTTTGCTGCTCCCAGGATCAAGAGGTGAATATGGGCAGCTCAATAGCACCAAATTATCTAAATACGAAAGAAGTGTACCAAGTGTCGAATCTCCTACGATGATCATGCTCATTTTTTGCACTGCACCGTCAAGCAAGCGAAACAAGCTGTGCTCGCTCGTTCAGAAAGGTTTGTGAAGCCAGTGAGCAGAGACGTCCAAAATGCGCATGACATCGTCGCACTCGCGGTCTGCCATCGACGCCATGGCAGGCGCTCTGGCGCTGGCGGCGCATATCAGGGGAGCTTTCGGGCAACAAAGCTTGTCATCCACGTGTGTGAGTCTTTTCCTGTCTGATCCCAGGCATAGCAACCCATACAGGGGCCCGCATACCCACGAACGGACCGCTTGGCCGCAGAGACGAAAGTTTGAAGCTGGCATGGCAGCTAGTGTGGGGCCTTGTCAACGGCTCGCGGGGACAAGGTGTATCTCCCGGCCACGACGGCATATGACAGTGCCATGGGCGTGTACTGGTCCGCGAACGCGGCGTTGGAGCCTTGGTGTATCGCCCAACCGACCAACGCACAGGATGTCTCGGACATCATCACGGTGCTGGTCCAGAACTCTTGTAATTTTGGAATCAAAGGCGGCGGCCATGGTTGGTACAACGGATCCAATTCCGTTGTCGACGGCGTGACAATTGACTTTGGCATGTCAGCACATTTTCCACCTCTCTTCTGACTCGACAACGACTTACAAAGATGAAAAGGATACATGAACGCAACAACATACAACACCACCACCAAAATCGCCTCCGTATCACCCGGTAGCCACTGGCAAGAAGTGTATGACGTCCTCTCGCCTCTTGGCGTGACCGTCGGCGTTGGCGGTTTCATTTCGGGCGGCGGCGCGTCATTCTTTGCCGCGTCCCACGGCATGGCCTGCGACACGGTACAGAACTTCGAGGTGGTGCTCGCTGATGGCACGATCGTCAACGCGAACGCGGAGGAGAACACGGATCTGTGGGTGGCTTTGAAGGGCGGCTCAGGCAACTTTGGTCTGATCACGCGGTTCGACATGTACGCCATCGACTTTCCCAACCCGGCGACCCCTGAAATTTGGGGTGGGCTTCTGCAGTACGATCTCTCTGCGGGTGATGAGTTGCGAAATGCGTTGGTGGAGTTCACCGACAATGTGCCCAGCGACCTGAACACCTCGACCATCGTGTTCTGGACGTATAACGCTGGTTTCCCCGGCTGGGCGTTGAATGTGGCGCTGGAAAACACGGGTGGAACCAAGAACCCAACAGCAGCAGGCGTCTTCCTCAACATCGACAAGGTTACGCTCAACACGCTGCGCACGGCAGAGTTGACCATAATCACGCAAGAGCTGGGTGCCGGGCAGCCAGCGGGCCTCCGCAATATCTGGTCCACGCTGCTCCTCCCCAACAGCGCCGATGTCATGGCGTACGCGCAGCGGGCGCACGAGTATGCCATCACGCAGCTCGAAGCCGTCATGACCGCGGACAGCCAGTTCTACACGACGGCGTTGTTCCAGCCGATGCACAACAGCATCGCGGAGCACGGCGTCGCTAAGGGCGGCAACGTGATGGGGTTGGATGCCGCGCTGAATGGCACGAACGGGATCATGTTCTTGATCACGTTCGCGGCGAATGGCGCGGACAACGAGGCGAATGCGCAGCCGATCATAGCGAACTGGACCGAGTCGCTGCAGAGCCATGCGGAAACGAGCGGAGCCAGCTACGGCTGGCACTATCTCAATTATGCGTCCTCGAGCCAGGATCCACTGGGGCTGGCTCGGCAGGGTCGCAGGCTGTTGCGAAGATGCAAGCTGCTTCGGCCAAGTATGATCCGAATGGGGTTTTCCAACCCCTGAGGACGTCGGGCTTCAAGCTTCCCAGTGCATGATGCTTCTTCACTGTGGTACGATAGCTGCTAGGAGAGGATGGCTTTCGTAGACATTGAGAAATGAGAGCTGGTATATACCTTCAGTCGGTAGTGCAACCCATTGAGATGCTGTCCATGCCACGAAAGCTCCTACTGGATTGAGCTGCACACGTCTAATTCGTCTTCCCATGTCTCCCAACCCGACATGGGCCAATCTGATGAGCCAAGATGATCTGATTATGAGAAGGTCAACCGGTGCTCGATTCAAATCGTCGATTATGAGATTTGTACGGAGTACAGTTGTTGTGATCGCCGATCTGCAGATACTGTATGTTGTGACACGGGAGTGAGGCCGTGGAACCTGGCTGTTCAGTGCATAGGGGGTGAAATCTCGTAGTACCCAGAGATCGGTCAGGTATGACTCATCGTTGAGTGTTGCCAAGTACAAGCCCCGTCACTCGAAGTAAAGAGAAGGAGTGAGTGTGTCTGATGATGATCGTTGTTGGTGTTTCACGAGATTGATGTGAGGTCAAATTTGGCGTGTGGAGGTCGATAGGGGTATACCCTGATCATCCACGTGCGTGAACAAGGGCTACCCCAGTATGACGTCAGTCTACGTCGTGAGCGCAATTCAGAGGAACTGCACAGTTGGAAGAAGGCACACGACCACCAAGCCGGAAACATAGACGCCTTTCACCCCCTTTCTAATGATCTAGACAATGCTTCGAGTTCTCAGGCCGACAGGACTGCTTTCTCGTGGTCAATAACGCCAGAATGAGCTTCGCAATCCGCCGTCTGTCATGCCAACTAAGCGGGCTCGCGAGAACTGCCTCGCCGGCCTCCCACACAATTCCCAGAAGAACCATATGCGCCGCGAACACCAGCAGATTCTCCAAGCCTTTCCCAGAGCGACTATGTGCACGATCGTTACATTCTACGCAGCCTCGTGCAGACGAGGCTGAAGAGAAGGCGCAGAAGCTCAACCAAAGAGGCCTAGACGAGGCCGAGCAGGAAGTCCGGGTCAAGCAGAACCAGGTCAAGAGACCATGGCTTCGAGAAAATGTAGACAAAGCGCCAGCAGAGCAGCCAACTCTCGCAAATCCTAATGCCAAAGGTATGCACCGTAGATTCTTTCACAGCCTGCCACAGCTCAGTCTCTAATACTCGCTCTCGTAGGCAAACTCCTTACGACCCCGACCCGACTCCTAAAGCTCATTATACCGCTCCCTATCCGCGTCGAGAAAGACAAAGAGAACAACAACAACCAAGACTATGCCCGTGCGATCTCTACTAACGACACCATCCAACCACTTGCCCTCCTCGTTCACCCGCAACAGCCCCTTTCCTACGTCGAGCGCTTGATCCAAGCTGAGCTCCCACCCGTCATCGAAGATGGCAAAGAGAAGGTTCCCAACATCTATTTCCGAGCCGAGGACTCAGCCGGCAACGACAATGACAACACCAAAGCCCAGAACAGCAAAAAGTCCTCAGACACCGACGCCTCCGAGAAGCAAGCCGGGCCCACCACCCAAGCGAACATCGAGTCCTACTCGGGCCTCGGCCACGAAGCCGACGCCAAGGACGCCACGGCCGAGTCCGAGAAAGCATGGGTGCGGTGGAGCAGCTCGACGGAGATGGGCGACTTCATCCGCGACGCGGCGCGCGGGCGCGAGTTCGCCATCGAGGTCGAGGGCTACAACCTCGAGATGCGCGTCAGCGTGCCCTCATTCAACGACCGCACCTACTACATGCGCGCGCGCATGCGGCGCATGTCGCGCCAGATCGACCACCTGGCCAAGATCAAGGCCGAGTGCGACGAGCTGGCGCACCGCTCCGCGCACCGCCTCGCGCAGGGCGGCTTTGCCGCCATGGCTGGGTGGTGGGGCGTCGTGTACTATGTGACGTTCTGCACGGACGCCGGGTGGGATCTGGTCGAGCCGGTGACGTATTTGGTCGGGCTGTCGACGATCATGGGCGGATATCTGTGGTTCCTGTACATCAGCAAGGATCTCAGCTACAAGGCTGCGATGAATATCACGGTCAGCCGCAGGCAGAATGCGCTGTATGAGTCGAAGGGCTTCGACACGCATCGGTGGGAGCAGCTGGTCCAGGAGACTAATGCGCTGCGGAGGGAGATTAAGACCATTGCTGCTGAGTACGACGTGGATTGGGACGAGATGAAGGATCTGGCGTACTCGAAGCAGGTCAAGAAGGTTCTGGAGAAGGATCGCCAGAAGAGGGGTAAGACGGACGATCAGGAGAAAGACAAAGAGGAGGAGGAGGAAGACGACGAGGCAGAGTCTGATGAGGAGGAGCGGCAGATCAAAGAAGAGATGAAGCAGGGCCCGAAGAGCAGTTGAGATGGGATTGGTTCTGCATAGCGGGGCAACTCATGGGTGTTGGCACATACACACGTAGCATTCATACCTACTACGCACTGAGTAGGGACTTAGCATGGCATTGATAGCATAGCAATAATTAGACTCTTGATTTAGAGATACCGGGAGACCGACGTAAAAGGACACGCTTCCTCGCCACGCGTTCAGCATGATCGCGTTTAACAAGAGCAACGCCAGAGTTTCTCCTGCTCTCTACACATTTACAGATGTGAAAAGCAGTAATCAATTACACGATGTCCTCACGGCCAGCCCTTTGCATGAGGCGGAAGTTTCAACCGTACTCCATATTTTCCTGGGTATATAGCACATGCACACCGCCCCCTGATGATACCACTTCTCAACCCATACACGACCACTTCGACTTCAACTGCACCACCCCATCCTTGCACTCCTTCCACGTCTTCCGACTCAGCGACGCCCGCCGCGGCTCCTGCTGCTCGTCCACGAGCGTCTTCTCGATGCGCACAAGCAGCATCCCGTCGCACGTCAGCCCGTCGTCCGTCTTGAGCTTGATCATCCGGTGGCCCTCCTGCAGCCGGTCGAGGCGGATGCACGCCCACGCCGCCCGGGTGGGCCAGTAGTGGTGGCGGCAGTCGTCAACGTTGATTCTGTATGTGTGAGGGTGTGGTTAGCAAAAGTGGACAAATCACCGAAATGCAGGTACAAGGGGTACAATACACACCTCACAAAGCTCAGCTCCTCCACGACATGGCGCACGTTAGGGAAATGCAACTTAGACCCGTTCGTGCCCCAGTTCGGGTTCTCGGTCCGCGCGAGCCGCGTGCTCCGCGAAATGTAGTCCTTCCCCGCAATCGCCTTGTTCGGATTCCGCTCCGCCGCACTCTCCGTGTGCAAGAAGCACGTCACCTTGGGCCGGAACCCGGGGTCATGCGCGGCCGACAGATACAGCCGGGTGCGGCTGTCATCCCCCGCGGCCGCCGGGATGGGCAGAAACTGGCCCGCGAGCACGGTAATCGTCAGATCCATCCGCTTCTTCCCCACGATCCCCGCCTGGCAGCTCGCGGGCTCCGTCGCGCGATACCCCTCCGGCTTCAGCACCCAGCCGTTCTCGTGGTCGAACATCGCGCTGTTCAGCTCCATCGCCGTGTCCCAGCGCTGCCAGTTCAGCGCGACCATCTGCACGCCCTTGCGCCAGAACAGGGTGGGCGGGTTCGGGTTCGACGAGTCGTACGACGCGAGCCCCCCGGGGAACGACCGCGCGAGGAAGGCCTTGTTGTGCTTGAAGAGCGCGCTGTGCTCGGTGCGGTGCAGGGCTTTCAGCTGGTCCTCGCCGATGGAGTAGATGTGCGCAGGGTGGTCGTGGTCCTTGGCCGTGCGGAAGTTCTCGAAGCTGCCCGGGCCGTAGGTGTAGATGGCGAGCTTCTTGACGGCGTCGGAGACTTTGGCTGGCTGTTCGTGGCGGATGAAATTGCCGCTGCCGCTGGAGGGTTGTTTCGACTTGCTGCGGAGGGAGGCGCCACAGTCGGATGGCTCGCTTCCTTGTAGTGTGCTCGCGGCATCAGAAACTGCAGGAGACACGGTACGTGTGCCTGTCCTGGTCTTGATGAGGATTTTCCCTCGGAGGTCCCTCAGTGTGGGCTGCGTCGTCTGCGGGTCGCAGTGGGGCAAGGGCGCCTTCAAGAGGAGATCGCCGAGTTCGTGCTCCATGATCTTCACCATCATCTCTTGCTGTGGTATACTGGCTCTCACTTCCAAGCTGATGATCAGTGGCAGGTCATTGTCTTTGGTGAAAGCATGCTTCCGTATGATCTGGCACACCACTCTAAGCGGTATCGCCGCGTGCACCCGCAGATCTGATCCGAAAGCGCGGTAGGCGTGGCAGACTCGGGGTTCGAGCTCGAGCTTTTTGGCGGTGGCGTCTGAGAGCTCCCTTGCTCGCTTTAGTGGTGCCTTGAGGGATACTTGGCTTGGTCTAGATTCGAGTGTCTGTGAGGACGGCGCCGGGCTGCATCGTTGCTTTATCCATGGGATGATGGAAGAGAACGACCAGTGGCCTTTCTTCTCTTTGGACTGCGTCGACGTGCCGCTTTTTCGAGCTGTGAGGCTGGTGCTGGAACCTGCTTCCACTGGCGCCCCGTCCCATACATCGATCTCTACGCACCTGCATCCGGCTTCCAGGACCTATGTAACAGTCAGCCATCTTACTACGTGAAAATCGCGTCATGCTAACTCACCTTCTTGTACTGATCTGCACCAGCTAACCCAGAGAACTGGTTGCCATCCTCGATGTACGTGTTGTGGCTGCTGCTGATGAAGTAGTTCGATATCGGCTTGTCGAGGTCCTTGTCGCTACAGTCAATGGGTCTTTTGGCAGCGCTGTACTCCTTCCACCACAGCTCCTCAAAGTCCTGGTACTTGAAGGAAGTGCGCTTTGGGGAGAACGCGAAAGACGGCTTCTTGGCATCCATCTGTCTCTCCTGGATGAATTTTTCGAACTTCTCTCGGGACAGCTCCTTATCATCCTCCCTCAGCTCATCGTACAATCGCTGCAAATGTTCCTTGACGCCCACCGTAAGCGGGACCATCCCCGCCGGCGACTTGGTGCTGTCCAGCGTACGGGCTCTCCTCGTGGCGCCAGGGAAGTGTGCGAGGCTGGTGAATACGTCTTCCAGTGTAGAACCGACGACTCTGTTTTTCGACTTTCCAAGCGCTGGCATGCGGTGTGGGTGCCTGATGTGCCATCGTTGATGGTTCTCTTGTTTGTGCGACTCGAGGGCACCTTGCCCGGGGCTGGTGGGGTGCTGCATATCGGGCTTTTCCGCTCTAATAGATACTGAGTAGATGGCTGGACGCGACCGCGGGCTGCAGTGGTAGGTTACTCCCGGTCAGAGGCGGTCAGTCGGCGCAGTCCGCTCAAGTATGAGTTCGTGAGTGCCGGTCCAAGGCAGGTGTGAAGGAACTCGTGATGAGGATGGTGAAGTGCTTCACAATAGCGCGTATGAGAAGATAGTCCAGCGATATCAAGGATGAAAGGAAGAAATCCCCGGCTGGACTTATTGAGTGTCAGCCAGAAGGATTCACTAGGTTACATGCACAGGGTAGTAAGCACTAAAGCCAGCGGCGTTGAGGCGTCGTGCAGATGTGCAGGGGCTCGTTCAGCTGAGCCTCAATGAAAGGCAGGTTTACAGACAGAACATTCCCAAAACTGCAAGTCGGTAGAGGTTGCTTGTGGGGGGCTGTCAGATTGTGTGACGTCGGGGCTGATGATGGGTGTCACCCAAGGTTCGTGGAGTCTTGTGCGACGCTGGTCGAGTTTTGTTCGAGTCCTGAACGCCTCACCTACGTTCGCCAACGTCTGATGAAGCAGAGTCCTGGATGACAGACCAAAGGGAATGATAACCGCGGTTCGGCCCCCGCAGAGAAGTGACAACGCTAACACGCCGGCCCCACAAGAGACTCAGGGCATCAAAATCAAAATAACGAAGAATGTCAGTGAGAGCCTCGTGTGGCACGACCGACTGAGACGGGCTTGACGGGTTGCCTGGCTGTCTGCTTGGCGTGTCTTTGAGGAGATGAGCCACGCCAGCAGCCCAATTTCATCAACCGCTTGCTACCAACTCAACGTTGCAGTGTTTGATTGACTGGCGCAAATTTCAATCTTGCGGCCGATAAGGCTGATGGAGATAGATGGTGCCTCCGGTCGAGCTGCGCCGCAATCTTGCAGGCCTGTGCAGCAGTAGCCCCGGCACCAACCTGCAGCCTTCACGAACGTTCTTCCATCGTGGTGTGACCCAGTCCCTCTCCGTGTGTAGACCTGGCAGCGGCAGCCTCAAAGGAACGGCTCCACATCAAGTAAGCTTCGCTTCGCATCCCGCCATGCAAGATTGCGGGTGCAGATTTCGTGATGTGTCTTCTCGCTTGCGAGCTTGTTTGTGCCTTGTGGATGGGGTGGGACGCGGTGGCCTGATGAGCCGAGCTGTGACGTGAAGAGGCTGCCCAGGCTTCAAGAGCGCGGTGCAGACCTGTGTCGCTCGCTCTCTCAGTCTGCATGGTGAGGTCTCTTGGTGTGGGTCTTGAACAGAAGGAATGGAATGTAAAAATGGCCGAAGAATCTTGACATGCCGAGCCAGATCCGGCCCCACAAACGGCGCCGGGCCCGGTCGGGATCCACTAAATATCTCAGCAGGACACAGACTACCTCTCCGGAAGTGGATTCAGTGAAATCCCGCGGCTTGGCTGGTCCCGAGAAAAGACATGCCCCAGATTTTGGGCTCGAGATTCGAATTCCAGATCCAACGTCGACGTCCGGCCTCACTCACCTCTTTGCACCACCCACATCACATCCTCAAATCAATTGCACTCTTGGATGGGACTCAATACTTAGTGAATGTCCAACATATCTCATTTTCTTGATATATTCATTTGTGGTCATAATGAGCCCCGCACCCCTTCAGCGCCAAGATGGGAGGGGATCGGGAAGGAAGGAACAGCATATGTCATGGCAGAAGCCCATGAAGCTTTCTTACCTAATACAGTAAAGTTCAATGACCACATTATTACTTGAACGGAGCATTATTAATCCTCCACAATTCTTTGGATCTCTAATCTGGTCCGTGTAGCTTCCCTTGCGGTTACATTACAACTACCTAGGTAAAGTTGGATCTTGTCAGGGCAAGTGCGTTTAGGGCCACTAGCTACAAGTATAAGTACTCAGTAGGGCCCGTTACCGTTGACGGTCCTAGACAACCTGGAAACACTTTGAACAACTTCGAACTATTCACACATCTATTTTTCATCTCCCCTTAAATCTCGAAAGACACACGCATCAGCGTCATCACCAACATCATGGCTACACTCCTCCAGAAACCCTACCTAGACCCTGCATCCACCCTCATCCTCGTCACCGGAGCATCTGGCTACATCGCCTCCAACATCGTCAAAGAAGCCCTCGACCTCGGCTACCACGTCCGTGGCACAGCCCGCAGCCAGCAAAAGTGCGACAGCACTGTCCGAGAGCAGGGCAACCACCCAAACTACACCACCGCCGTCGTCTCCGACTTCGCCGAGCCGTCCCTGGAAATCGACGCAGCAGTCAAGGGCGTGCACAGCATCATCCATGTCGCCTCGGACACGACCTTCTCCGAGGATGCAGACAAGGTCATCGGCACCGTCGTCAAGGGCACGCAGAACTTCCTCCGCGCCGCCGCCAAGGAGCCCTCTGTAAAGCGGTTCACGCTGACCAGCTCCTCTACCGCGGTCATGGTCGCGAAGCCCGGGGTCGAGGGGATCGTGGCGACGGTGGACACGTGGGACGACGAGGCGGTGGACTATGCGCGGAATAGGAAGGGCCAGAGCATCGGAACGAATCATTATGCGTTCTTGGTGTATGCTGCGAGCAAGACGGAGGGTGAGAGGGCGCTGTGGGAGTTTGTGAAGAAGGAGAAGCCGGCTTTCGTGGCTAATGCGGTACTGCCGAATTGGAATATGGGCCGGGTCATCGGCTCTGCGGGTGCCACGGGCGGGTGGATTACGGACCTCGTGAAAACGGGGAACCGGAGAATGACGCCGCGTATGTTTTGTTGTCCCTTGCTCGGTGGTTCCGTTAAAGTCTCGTCGACGCTGTAATGTTCGTGCTGACATGCGGCTACCAGAGTGGTTCATCGACGTAGTCGACGACTCCCGGCTGCACCTGTGCGCCGCGGTGCTCGACGAGTCGCTCAAAAACGAGCGGATATTCGCCTACGCTGCTCCCTTCAACGCCAACGATGCTATCGATGCTATCAAGAGGGTCGCGCCGTCTGTGGATGCGTCGAAGCTGCAGAAGGATCCTAATGAGCTGAGCGACCTCAGTAAAGTCCCTAATGAGCTGGGGGCGAAGCTGTTGAAGAAGTGGTATGGCCAGGACGGGTACAAGTCTTTTGATCAGTCCGTCAAGGAGAACCTGGAGAATCTCTAGATTCGGATCAGATACGGGTTCTGCGCGAGGAGGGTTCAATTGTGACCAGTTTGATGAGATGGCACAAATACCTGCTTAGGTTAGAACTGACAGAACAGTCTTGATTTTGGCAGGCTCAGAAGGATTGCAGTGGAAGATGACAATGACAGTTCCTGTCGATTTCAGCAAAAATATACGTATTATAATAATGTTGCAGCAGTAACGCCTGCTGTGACACACGCCACTAGCAGCCACGTGCTTCCGATGGCGCCCATACCTTCTGACGCACTGGTAACGCTTGGTGCCGTCGAGGCAGACGCTGTTGAGGCAGACGCTGTTGAGGCAGACGCTGTTGAGGCAGACGCTGTTGAGGCAGACGCTGTTGAGGCAGACGCTGGCGAGGCAGAAGCTGCGGAAGCAGAAACTGAGGACCCGACCACAGATGCTGTTGACATCGGCGCGATGCCACCAGTTCCTCCTGTCTCGCTGCTGGAGCTCACCAAGGGCGCTGCAGTCGGATACTGCCCAGCTGATACCTCACCAGACTCCTGAGTACCCTGCCCGCCCGTAGCAAGTTGCTCAACCACACTATCCACGATAATATCAGAAACCTCAATCTCACACGCATCCGTCTCCAGCCCCGTGTCCCCCAGATGCGGACATCCCTCCAAGTCCGCCTGCACGCCCACCACGCCCCCAACAACAGGACACTCCTCCAACTGCGACCTCAGCAGTTCAGGGTCATTTCCCCCTTCCCCTGTCGCAAATATCAAACTCCCGGAAGCACTCACCCTCCCGCCCTCAGACTGCAGCACCCCGCTGTCATCCGAGCAGTTCCGCGCAAATCCGAAGTCCCACTCCAGCACGTAGCCCCCCAGATACCCACCCCCCAGCCCCCCTTCACCAAGTCCCACAGCGCTATCAGTAAAGAGGTAGAAGTCGTCCTCGCCAAACGACACCCCGCCAAACTGCCCCTCTTCCACTTCCATTTGCCCGCTGTCGACGACGCCGCACTCGCCCTGGCAGCCGGCGGCGCGGCGGATCTGCCAGGTGAAGAAGAAGCCGAAGGTCCAGGCAGCGCTGGCGCCTTGCAGGGCGAAGAAGAGCGGGAAGGAGTCGGTGGGCGGGCGACCGTAGGTTGTGTTGCTGCGGGGGAAGACGATGTCGACGGCTACGTTGGTGGGGAGGGTGAGGCTTTGCAGCTGTTGGCTTGTGGCTGGGGCGGCGAGAAGGGCGAGGAGGACTATCAGCGGAACGGCTAGGCGAGATAGTGTTGGACTGGAGAGAGGCGGCGAGGGATCTGCCATCTTGATTCCTCAAACGATTTAGGAGGACGTGGTAAGTCAGGTAGATATACGGTACCTAGGCAGGCGAGCTCGTGGGCCTGTTTTCTTCCGTGGAGTTTTTCGTGGGCGTCAAACCCAACAGTATCGCCCTAGGGCGCGAACTCATTTTATGGGACTCGAGCTAGCTGAGCTGATCGCCGCCTTCAGAATTGGCAAGTTGACACCTGGCATGACTAGATTCTGACTGGAGCTGTCGTAGCGCCAGGCTCTAGCTTTTTAGTGCATTGACCCACGAAGTTTGTGCGTCCTCGAGTCGAGCTGCCACTGCAATAGTAGACCCTCATATCATACTCCGAGCGCTGCGTAGTGTGGTAGGATCCCGTAGATCTCAAAGCTTCTCTTGCTAGCTCAAGAAAGAAGCGTGATCGGCCACTATGTAACCAAAGTGCTTGCAGCACCTGAAAAGCTCCCTCTGCTGATCCCACGACTCTGGTTGGTCAAAGTGAAAACTATCGTGTTCTCCATCGTCGTATCGTTCTTGGTCCGCCAGCCAATGCGCGTGAATATATCCTCACCGACACGCACAAGCACCAAGGGTCAAGGTTCGCCACAGGCCCAGCGCACCAGTCAAGATACTCACAGTCCAGGCCGTCGGCATACCACCTACGCCACTCCAGACCTCATCACGGGCATCCATTCAGCCTCAGCCGACCGGCACACAGTCGAATTACGCTGCCGGTGCCCAAATCGCGTGCTCGGCGTCCCGGCTTCGCCCGTCCGCGGCATGATCAGCATCACGATCGCCCCCATCAATGCCATCATGATTCAGAAGCCCCTGCGCCTCAAACTCGCGGCACAGCTGCCGCGCACATAATACTCATTCCGGCCTCGCAACACAGCGTGGACACATCGCGAGCCGGCGAGTCCTCCACGCACTCCTGCGCTAGCTCGATCCCCCGTAACCGGCACCCGAAGTTGATAGACGCGAACTCAGAATTCTGAGTCCATCGTCGACCGAGACGATGGAGATACGTGGTATATGTTGCAGTGCGCTTTTACTCCATGCTCTGGTGGTCCCGTGCATATATCGTAGCCCTGCCTAGTAGGTACACAAGTGGTTCTGTCCTCTCCGGCATATTTTCACCTTTGGCTGGTTGTTGTGCTCCTGAGCTCCTGTCGGTTCTTACTAAGTACATTTCAAAACTTGCTTGCTATTCAAATGATTCTGATCCAACCCTACCACGAATCTGTCAACATGAGACTGAGCAATATTTTCTTCCTCCTTGGGATCGCCGACTCGTCGTTGCCACAGAAGCCCTTCGAGCCACCAACGTGATCTTCTACAAAATAATGAGCAGCAATCCTTTCATCAACACTTGGCCGGAGGCATCTAGCCCTGTTACCCTCAAGCTCTACAAGGGAGCAACGTTGACACCTGGGCACTGTCTGAGAAGCTAGGAGTAACCGCAGGCAGGTGACTCCTCCGTTCAGGGCTCAAGTCCAACAGGCGCACATTGAGCTAACAATTTTGAACTAGATCCAGACGGCTTGATTAGTAACAATTACATCTGGACACCCGAGGCTACCTTGCTTCGGAACATCTACAGCATCGATTTCGGCGACTCAATGGAGGCTACTGTGGATAGCTTTCAGTTCGAACTGGTTCTGGTACCAATAATAACAACCCAAAGGCTACGAGCACAGCAGCAGCATTCACGACAAGTGCTGAGTCATGATACCACGGCTTTCATCTGGCCGACTTACACCTGGCTTTGCCTTCTCTGAGCAAGAAGTCTAGCCGATAGACGTTCGGGAAGAATATTGAGCTTCATGTATGGAGAGGGGCCTCTTGGAGCCGGCTTTGTGGGTTTCAAAGTTCTCCCAGCACAGTGACCATGATGGACTTCTTCGAAGGCGTTTGAGGTTTGGACCTCAACTTCGACACTCTGTCAGTAAGTAGAATCCACGAACCGACTCAGTTCCATAGCACTCAAGCAAACAAAATTGCTCGTCTGTCTTTGAGCTCAGGGGCGTTGCCCGTGTTCTTGGTCAGTGGTTACAGGTAGATACGTACTAGCTAATAAAACAGCGAGCTGAAAGTACTCACTCGCCTAAAACTGCTCGTCACCTGTGGACAGAGGTAGAACATTGAAACAAATCCACTTCGCCGAGCAGATCGTGATTTTGCCTCTGGCTTATTCTTCTTGGAATAATTCTGGCACTCCAGCACAAGTCTGCAGCATGAACTCGGGGAGCGGTACGGGCTCGCCGTCCACAGGGTTGTCGTCCAAAGTCGT
Source organism: Ophiognomonia clavigignenti-juglandacearum (assembly GCA_003671545.1). Classification (NCBI taxonomy): domain Eukaryota; kingdom Fungi; phylum Ascomycota; class Sordariomycetes; order Diaporthales; family Gnomoniaceae; genus Ophiognomonia; species Ophiognomonia clavigignenti-juglandacearum. The sequence goes on along the minus strand of PYFS01004666.1, from coordinate 18,626 downwards.
GGTTACAAGTAGACAGCTCAAAAGCAATTCGACCAGCCCCCTCGCCTAATACTACTCGTGGAGAGAATGGTGTCCGGTACCAATCCGCTGCGGAGGAGATCGTGAATTTACTTGTAGCTTGCTCCTCTTTGAACCGGAGGTGATCACAAGTGTTCTATAGGCCCCATTTCTCCTGCTTGTATATATTAAAGGACAATCTAAACGGGCTTGGCTGCGTCACTAGCGCATGACAGGCATCTTTATTGTTTCTCTTTGCTTAGCCCTCTTGTTTCTCGCTTAGTCTTTTCGTTTCCTTAGTCTTGGGTCTTGGCTTCAAAGTTGCCTCTGTCTTGGGTAGCGGGCTCGCCTGCCATCTTGGGGTTACGGAACCGTCGAAAAGCTTGGATAGTCTGAGTTTCCAAGCACTTGTGCTAGTTGTTCTGTTTTCGATAAACATCTTGCAAGTGATCTGCTCATGATGGGACGAATGTTTGCCAACCACAACTTGGGGGGAAACACCTTGGAGCTGATGGCAATTAGATGGCATGTCTGTCATGACATCGAATGCGAGCGCGTTTTGTGTCCGTGCAGGCCGGGATTACGAGAGTGAGTGTTTATGTGCGCTGAGGCGCAATTCCATGCTCTGGTCCAGAAAGACATGGTAGCCGTTGAATCTACCTATGAAATACCAGTCTACGGAAGTCTTGAAGTGCGACGTCGGAAGTATCTCAGATGCACGCCCTCGTAGTATGTAGTTTTGGAGTTCCGAACCACTTCCCCAAAGAAGTGTGTCTGGTTACAGCTACTTCAGGACTACAGAAGCATCTATGCATCCTGGCAGCCACAAGACGAGTTTTTAGAGAGCAACATCACAGATAGAAATACATCGAAATCGGTGGATTCCGAGAGGACGAATGAAGGAAAATGGATAGAAATATATCCCCTTTTGGCAAACAAGTCGGCGATCAAACGAACAAACACAAGACGAACGTCAGTTAGATGACTTTTGGACATGCGCACATTGAAACCCATAGTTCACAACAAAAATAGTCACAAGATCCAGGAGAGCCCATGGGACAATCCGCCAAGAAAGTCCAGACCATTTGAGGCCACGCCGTGTGCTCAGAAGGATGTGAAGACAAGCATTGGCCCCTGAATCGCCGTCGCGGGCAGCGTTCCGAGGCAGCCTTCCAAGGGCTATCGATATTCCGCCGAAGTCGGGTGTAGATGCAAAAGGCCGAATGATGCAGCCTCGAAACAATGTCAGACAAATGGAGTGTGAGGACCAAAATGGTGAGGATGCAATAATTTTTGTCATTCCTGCTCTGTTGTGTGGATACATTGAGTTTTCCCCGCGTCTTCGGCCGAGAACCGTCTTGCGAAACTCAATCTCTGAGTTCCATCTGCCTTGGCCTTCAGCCTTGCCAGATTTACTTTGTAGATCTCTTGGCTCAACAGTCTGCACGGCATGCTTGGTACTGTATTCTTATTATGGGCATGATCGGCGCAGGGGCGGACGACACCAAGGAATAGACCTTGGCGCGTGTACACTTGCCCGTCGACACATAATCGTACACGGCGTTGTCTCACGGCGTGTACATGACTCCTCCCGCTCGGTTTTCGGCTAGGCGTTCAGACGACATTCATGTCGTTGTGTCGAATATGCAGCGGCGTCAAAAGGGATGCGGTCGTACTCCGGCGTTGCTTCTCCTAACTGTGTCTCGTGTCTTGGGGCAACGTGGCTGCCAGGTTCGCTGCATTGTGGTTTCAACCCCGAGCGTTTCTGAACAGCAGTGCCTACGTAGACACTCCTGTTTCGAGGACTCGAGGGAGCCGCACAAATGGACCGCCGGGAACAAATTGGTCCACGGGCTTCAGGAAGAATAAACAGACCGCGAAACACCGGCCGAGTAAGGACGCAGCGTGCATTTTTAGACGGGTGAAAGGCATGCTTTATCAGTTTTCGCGCCGTGCTTGTTTTGCCCAGGCTTGGAAACATGAGGGACAACCTCTCAAACGCCAGGCCCACCAAGGACTGCTCCCGAATTTGCAGCAAGCTCAGCTGCGTCGTCGAATAGGGGCCGCCGCGGGCCGGCTAGTGGCAGGCATAACGTGGGGACCCACTTGTGCACTTCACACCCTTGGCTCTCGGCGTTTTGTCGATCGGCGGGAGTATCATTTTTAGGAAAAAATGATGAAGATTAGGACTCAACTAAGCCCTGGTGGACCCGCTTTATATCCGTGCTTTGCACTTCGTATGCAAGTGTGATTTTAAGTTAGACTCTCCGCGGCTATCTGCCTTGGAAGGCTTACGTATTCACAGACAAAGCGAGAGAAACCTCAAGTAAGTATCCAGTTGCTCACGGAGCTCATTCATTTTAGATAGGGACAAAGTCCTGAACCTCCAGTAGGTGAAACCAGGGCCACTTACGGACTTGTACTGCAAGAAGCATCTATATTGACCGTCACCAATTATAATAGTTACTTCTTTTGTGCGCGAAGTATTCGCCCCTTATCTGACTGAGACTGGCCCAGCCCAGCTGCATCCTAAAACCCTGCGATCGATCACATCCATAACAAGTGAACGCTGACTTCATTTTGACATACCCAGGTACCACCCGGGCAGTGGCCAGGTAGCGGCCAGGCTGGCAGGAACCCCCCCGGTGGAGCACTGTCGGCACTTTCATCTTCAGCACCTGGACTGCTGACGACGACAATGGCCGCTAACGTCCTTCTGTGCGTCTCCTTTAGGACGTCCAATATCGGATGAGGAATCCGCAGGAAAACTTCTGAGGTTTTGAGTCAGGCATCATCCGACCTCCTGGCGGACGATCCGCCAATCAGCCCCTCCAGGCCCTCCGGGGCTGAAGTGTGGCGGCGGCGTGACGTTCGGCTGGCAGTGCGCATTATCAGACACAAGGCTTAGTGCCAAGGACGATCGCCAACGCTGCCGTAGCCAAATCTGACCAATGGTCTTACACGGATTTCGGCGCTTGAGGCTCCGCAAATATCCACTCACTCGGCATGTGGACCGGGGCTGTGGCCTGGCGTGCCGGTTGCCAGGCCCAGGGGAGGAAACATGGCGAGGAGACACTGTAGCAGAGACGGCCCACAGCGGGCATCATCTCGTGTGGAACTCAGGACCTGCATCCACCTCAATATCTCCGTCACGAGCGAGCGCCTCCTAGGGCTGGTAAGATATGCATTGCGAGGACTACGCGGCTGGGGAAATATAGAACTCATAGACCCTTTAAAGGGCCACTAGCTGTCGTCATGCTCAATGTAATTACTGAATAGAATTCGATGTCAACAGCATTCTTCTAGGTTTCAATTCTTTCCTATTCCTTTCGTTGTGCTGGCATATATGATTTCATTTACATCCTTTTTGCATACTAGCCTGGTGTTGTGAGCTGTGCTTTCCTTACATGCCTTAGCTTCTCACTTTTCACCTTCCTCTCCTCGAAGTTGAGCATTGGTATTAGCCAGTAGGAAGGAACCTCTTGAATCTTCTTCGTCATCCACTAGACACAGGAGAATATCTTCCGCCTTTCCTCAACCACAATGTCTCTTCATCCTCAATATGCCCAAGATAGGGCGGCTGCTCGCCAGTCACGAATCACCAACCGCCGATCCAAACGAGTAACGATGTGGCCTTCCCCATTCGAGCAGCAACAGGCCGCCCCCGATCTCCCTTCCTGGCCCGGCCACCACAACGCCCAACGATGGACCAGCACCTTCGACTCCGAGGCACGAGCCAGCCGCATGAGCTTTTATGTTGGCAACACCCTTCTTCCACCGGTACCTGGGCACCACGATCAATGGGCCGGGCAGAATCGCAAGTCAAAACTGAATAGGCAAACATGGATGAAACAGGAGGACGACGATGGTGAGCCAATCTGGGAGGGCAACTTCGACGTGGAGAAGCGACCCTCATTTGTGGATCGCAGTGCTCGCAGCTCTCGCTCTGAGGATTCGCAGCGCTCTTGGTACCGGGAGAGTTTCGACGGGGAGAAGTACGGCTTTGTCCAGCCAAGAGCTCCTCTTACGGAATCACAGATTGCCAAAGCCGATGCCCCGGGTGGTCTCACAACAACGGACGTGTTGATCTACCCGTTCCCCGGAGAGGGCACTGTCGAGGACCCATTCATGGTCTCATGGATCGAGAATGACCCTGCCAACCCACTCAACTTTTCCAAGGGGACGAAGTGGCTGAATGCTTTGATTCTGGCTCTGGCTGTCTGGACTGTCTCCATTGCTTCATCTGGATTCTCTCAAGGTACGTTTCCCCTCATTACGCTCTATTTTTCCCAAGCCTGGTATTAACTGTACTCTTCCAGGAAACAAGGATATCGAGGCCGAGTTCAATGTGAGCGGAACTGTTGCACTCTTCGTTACGTCTGCTTTCGTTCTTGGCTTCGCCGTTGGTGCTCTTGTTCTGTCTCCTATGAGCGAGGTGTTTGGCCGCAAGACCCTTTACCTCTCAACTTACGCAGTCTTTGTCGTCTTCTCTGGTCTCATCGGCCTGGTTGACTCCATCGAGCTCGTTATCCTTCTTCGGTTCCTCGGCGGCATCGCCGGTTCCTTCACTCAAGCTTGCGCGCCCGCCGTTATTGCCGACATGTTCGCAACTCACGAGCGTGGCTTCGTCTTGGCTTTTTTCACACTAGCTGGTCTTATGGGTCAGATGCTGGGTCCCATCTTCTGCGGGTACTTAGACAAGGCCTTTGGCTGGAGATCTCTGGCTGTTTTCATTGCCGCACTGTCAGCCCCTACCTTTATCGCCATGTCATTCACATTCCCCGAGACCTTTGCTCCCACTCTTCTCCGTCGCAGAGCGGCCAGAATGACTGCAATTCTCGGCAAGCCGCATCTCGTCGATGGTGTGGGCGAGGAAAAGACCGTGCAGAGCCAGCTTAAGGTCGGCGCGCTCCGCCCATTTCTGCTTCTCTTCTTAGAGCCCATCGTGGCCCTTCTTACAGCTTTTCTTTCCGTGGTTCAGGGAACCATGTTCTTGCTCTTCGCAGCTTACCCCATCGTCTTCCAAAACACTCGCGGCTGGCCACAGGGCCAGGCCTCGCTGCCATTCCTGGCCGTGGCATTGGGCATTGTCATCGCTCTCTTCTACTCCGCGCTCTACGACCAGGGCCGCTACGCCAAATGCGTCGAAAAGGGAAACGGAAAGGCGGCCCCTGAGGATCGTCTTCCCCCTGCCATGCTCGGCTCCCTCTGCTTGCCCATCGGTCTGTTCTGGTTTGCCTGGACCAACGACCCTTCTACCTTCTGGCTCATCTCTGTCAGCGCTGGTGTTTTCACTGGCTTCGGCATGGTGCTGCTCTATATGAGCTTGACCAACTACATCGTCGATGCATACCTTGGCTACGCCGCCTCGGCTCTCGCCGCAACAACAGTCGTCCGCTCGAGCGCGGCCGCTGCCTTTCCTCTCTTCACAACTCCCATGTATGACTCCCTGGGCATCCATTGGGCCAGTTCCGTCCCGGGCTTCATGTCGGTCATTTTTGTACCCGCGCTCTTGGCCTTTTACAAGTGGGGCCACATCATTCGGAGCAAGACTCGCTTTGCCTTGGAGGCCCAGCGTATGGCTGAGGCCATGTCTGGTGGCAAGTGAGCAATCAACAATTTGTTCCAGAAAGAATTCTCTTCTTAATGTAAATTAGTGTGTATTTGGCAGGGGCTGTACAAAGTGTACTTGGAACGCAAGCTATCATGTCTATACTTGCAGGATCAAATAGAATCAAATAGAGGTAGAAATGACCAATACCAGACAGACACTGTCATGTTGCACATATTAAACACTGTCCCTGGGCGAGGTCTGTGATATGTCATTTCGGAACTCCACATTAGATTGGCATGCTGAATACCTGAAGCACACATTCTGGTCCAGCGTGTCGAATAGATGTAGGTGTCCTGTGAGGCTCTTGCTTCAATTATGCTTATAGGATCCATATGAGGTCTATTCGCTAAAAGTACATCTACCTACCTGGGCAGGTAGTAAGAACCCAGTGCTCATGAACTGTATCAAAGTACTGACCGTACACATTCAAGGCCTTCCTTAACCCCACTTAGAATGATTGTCCAGTAGAGACAACCGGACATTTCCTCTCCTTTTCACGGTACAGGGACCACAGTCGCAGTCCAGCAACAACAACAACAATAACAACAATAACAAAAAGGGTGCCGGAGACGCACACTTCGGGCCTTAAACAAAGTGCTCCCATTACACAGCAGCGGAATTTATTCAAGACGGGAGCTAAGAGCGCGCGCAGTCGCTCGCTGCTGACAGCAGATCAGCCAACATGTGACAGCAGGAGAGTTGTCAGGGGCACGGCAGATATCAGGCCGGACTCCTTCTCGTGTACAGTACACCCGTCTACTGGGCAGATCCGACGTTGTCCATTGCTGGTCGCTGCATCTTGTCATTCTGCTTGTGTATTTTGCAGGGAGCAGAGAAGCACTAATGAGTCTAGACAACTGCGGGTAAAGCTGTCGTCGTGATACTGCACTCCTTCGGGTTTTGGGCGTTCTGTTGATAGGCAGGCTTGCTGAGGGAAGCTTTGCGTGTATTGCTTCTGCTGCCGTACTTGAGTAGGTAGCTTTCTGCTAGCGTCGGGGTATGGCAACGGGGAATCTGGGAAGCGTGCTGGTCGACTTTTTGCAGTCGGTCGTGTAATGCTAATTACATTGCTTCTTGTTCACGTAGTCAAGATGCAGCCAAGGAAGAGCGTCCAGAAGAGCATCAAAGACTATTCCTCGGAGAGGAGATTATCGACCTCGTAATGCAGGAGCTGGTGGCCAGTATCTACTGCAGCACACTTCTGGGGAAGACGAGCAGCATGCCCAGGTCCTTTTTTGGTGGCAGGGACACGTCGTCGTTAGGTACAGAGGACCCCAACGACGTGGCGAATAGAGCATCAGCCTTTTAGCCTTCTAAGCCAACGGACGGTTCTCCCGCAGGGAGATCACCGACGGCTGTGCCGCTCCCATGGCCTACAGCTTGAGTATCAAGCAAGCTATGGCCCTACATGTCTTGGTAGTCACCCACACCTCTCAGGCACGGCACCACTCATCCACTTGGCTTCGCGGAACCCCACCCCCATCAGCGAGCCGCACCCTCCACGTCTAGAGCGGCCGAGGGTGCAGTAGCATCGCGAGTCCCAACAAAAAGGCCTTGCCTGCATCGCGACCTCATCTTCAGAGACTAGACACCACCTTCTCGTCGCACAAGCCAAAAGCAAGAGTATCCCGCTCCACGCCCAGACCCAACGTAGAAAGAGGCGACAAAAGACAAGAGACAGGAAAAGCTTGTGACGCTCCCCACATCCTACCAAACAGACAGCCTGGGGTCGCAGTGCTTGAGCTAGCTTGGCGAAGCGCTCGACGAATCAGGAAGCGGTCAGACCCTCCATCCCACGGCGCCGGCACGGGCCCTGGGAAGGGCTAATGCAAGGGACGGCAGCACCATTTGCCAACACCCACACGCTCACACACACACGCGCGCATGAGAGAGAAAGCCTGCGGCCGTTTATCCATCAGCATGTGGGCTGCTGAGTAAATGTCCGTGGTGCAGGTTTAAAATGCTTGGCTACTGTGCGTGGGTTGAATGTGCTGGGAGCGGCTCAGGGAAGGATCGTGGACGAGGTAGTATCCCGTAGGTAACAGGAAAACAGGACCCCTTCCTTCTCTTTCTCCCATTTTTGGGCAGCCGGGATCCTGATAAGGGAGCCTCGCAAGGAAGCCCCATGTCAAGGGTGGTCCAAGCCGGTGGTCCAGGTGTGTGCTGACAAAAGGGCTTGCTGCAGTGTGACCCCGACATATATGGCATATACGCATCCGGCATCCGAGCAGTTGATTCACTTGCTTCTCGCCTTTTTTCCAGCTTGGCCCGGGCAGGCAGCGTACTGCAGTAAACCTTCAGCTCATCTCTTGCTGCACCCATCACGCCAATGTGGATGATGTCTTCCAGCAGACAATATATCTGCAGCTGCGGGAGCTATGCCCTCCGATTCGGCCACGGACCCTCGGACGGTTGAATACGAGGTCTGCCGTCGAAGCTTGATGAATTGCCTACCGCCAGCAACCGTTGAGAGGATCAGACGAAATGACGAGAAGGGATAGAGAAGTATGGGCAGCCACATGAATGTGGACCTTTGCGTACCGAGGGCATCGCTCCATTGACTTTCTGATCTGTAATAGTTCGAAGCAACAGCATGAGTGGGAAAACTCTTTTGGCATACGCTCGTCCTGAGGCTTTCCGCTCCGGATGTTCCGGGACGCTGACAGATGGACAGAATTGGGCATCGACAGGGCTCGGACGGTGATTCGGAACGTGTCGCGAGAGGCTAGGAAGAACATAAATGGAAAAAGGTTGTTGTTGTAGGGCGTAGAACAAGGCCGCTCGAGCCCGTGCCTCTTCCCACTTGGGAACGACCCTTTGGCATAACAAGATCGCTAACGACAGGGTTTGACGACTCACTAATGAGGTAGATATAGAATGCATGCACCCAGATATCGGCTCCAAAGCAAGGGGACACCTCGAACCTTTCCGTACGTTCGGAATGACTTCCATGACTATGGTGCTGTCACCTGCAATCTTGCTTTTTGGGTTGAATCAAGTCAGAACTACCAGTTTTCTTGGTAGCGACAAGAGCGGCGTCTAGCAATGCGGTATTACTCGCGAGGAGACTCGTCGACGTCAGTGTTGATGACTGCATCTGCTTTTGTGTGATGAGAGCACCACCAGCGCCACCCGGCAGGACCAAGACGGCAGAGTCGTCTCACGGCAGACGGGCCGGGGCAGGGCTGGCCCGCGGGAACGGGAGGGCTTCTGGGGAGAAGCAGCTGTTGAGATCGGATGAAAGGTAGTTTGGTGGTTTATTTTGGGGAAGTTCATTGCGAACATTAGAAGGGACTGAACGGGAGCTGGCGCGCATGGCTGACTTCGAAGGAGTCTGCGTCGGATGAAGTTTCTTTCGCAAGCACTTGTCGCTTGCTTTCCGGGGCGGATTTCTTTTTGAAAAAAGCAATAATTTGCTGCGTCTAGGATGTGCGGTGCTACTGTGGCATTCCTGGGCGGCTCGCACACCTTGTTTTCTTCCCGCGAGATATTTTCCGCGACAGGTTGTAAGATGTCACCCTTCACGAAGTCAGCTGGAGATATAGTTGAATCGCACCAAAAGCCCCGTCACAATTGCCCTCCCTCACAAGAGAAAAAAGAGAAATGCGATGAGAGCGTACTTCTGCCGGACGAAGAAGAATTTCTTCACTCGTCGAGCCAATAGGATGCCACGGGTCAATGTTGACGTCGTTTTTTCGAATCGGGAACTGGCTTGACTGCACTGTGTCGATCCCCTTGTGGGCGAGGCCCTTTTTCTCTTGCACATTGTTTTCTTGGCCAGTTCTCCGCCAGCGGACATGTTTCTTAACTCATGGCGACATGGGGCTTGGCATCATGATTGCTGCTTTGATGACGCTGAAACGCGGGGGCCCAGGGGCCATCTCAAAGAGTTTTTCATCCTCATGGCTGCAGATGAGGCCTGTGAGGCAGTGAGGCAAGGCTGTAGGCTGGGGGCACGGGTGTTTATTACGAACCTCGCCAGCTCACAATGACGAGGCTTCTCTTGGCGATCTCGAATCGAAATATGTGGAGCCTTGTGGAGGAAAACATGTTCAATAACTTTCTTCCATTGCAGCCAAGGAGCCGGCTCCCCGAGTTTCGGATCCACTTTGGAGCCGGGCTCGTCGCTCGTGTTCGGCAGATCCTGAATCAAGGTCTAAACAACAAAGTTGGTTTAAACCGTTGCAAATAACCGGGCAGGAGATGGCTTCTAGGACGTGGACACTCTGTGGCTGGGAACAAAAGAAAAGAGAGGGTTTGCAAGATAGTGATTGAGTCTGTACCTGCGTTAGCGGACTCACAAGCAAACTCTATTGTGCAGTGCTGTGTAGGTATTTCTGCCTTGGCGTGCTTGCTGAGGACGCCAGTAACATGCCATCAAAGGAAAATAATTTCGAACCATTGAACTATCAGCAATCCATCACCGCAGATATTCATGACCGTGGCGGAGGCAGGCTAGGACTTGTCGCCGGAACTTTGGTTCTCATTAGCGGACCTAATAATCAGTCATGAAGTCGAGGGCTTATTTGATGAGCGCGCGGGCATCATGAAGAAAGTACGCACGTCTCGACGATGCCCATGATGACGAAGCGGTTGCGAGCAAATCTCCAGCAGGGGGGAAGAAAGTCAATTCGGATCGCCGGAGCCCCACGCCGGCGCAACAAAAGATTCCCGGCCGCTGAATGGTCCAGACAATCAAACTGTGCCCACAAAAATACTTTCCACCCCACCCAGTCCTCCCCCCCAAAACCCACCTGCTTTGCCAAGATTTGTCCAGGGCTGAACCTCGGAAGGCGTGGCAGCTGGGGCCACCGGCTCCACTGACTGGCAGACTCGCGGAGAATGGCAGCCCAGCCCCTTGGGATTGTGGAAGCGACAAGGAGCGAGGAAGCGAGGAAGGATGCCGAGGTGACCTGTCTGAAATGGGCATGGCAGGCCGATGGAGCCCGTGTTGCGTGGGTGACAGGCTACGGGGAAGGGGAACCGTCGCTGGGGATTGGGGTCTCGACCCTCATCATAGTCTCCACAGACCGAGGTCATCTTTCGTCATCCGATTTCGAGATGCGAGGTGAGAAAGTCTGGGTTTTCACCTGTCTCTCGGGCGACGAAGCAGGGGGGTTGCAGTGCTAGAAGGATCAGGCTGAACAGCGATGAGGCATTCCATTCGGCAGCAGTTGCACGCCGCAAAACAGCCCTGTGAAAACTCTGCCATGTCGATTTACCCTTGCGATGCGCCATCGCCAGCGCTAAAGAAAAAGAGTAGAGAAGATGGCGCAAAGGGCAAGGCCGGCGTGTGGAAATGGGAGCGGGCCGACGACGCTGGCCCGCGCGCCCGCGGACACTTGACTTCCGTGCCATACAAAACAAAGTTGCACTAGCAGCAACGGTGACAATGTTGGAGTAAGAGGATGACGAAAGGCTTGGAGACATTGGTTGGGTTCCTAGCCTCACCGTTGAGGGTGCATTTGTGAAAACTAGCCTTTTCTCTTGAGATCGTTGCGAAGTCTAATTCCGACTAGGAAGACCCCTCTGGCACCCTACCGATGCGACTTTCCGGGAGGCCGATGCTTATCATTTGTCCTTATGTAGGTGAAGGCTCGTAATCCGAGCTTTTCTCAATCAGAGAGACACACTTGTCATCCTCAAGTCCCGCCCGCTCACACCACACGCTCTCTGTAGCAGCCGTTTGGCGTTCGTGATCCTTCCCGCTCCAGCTTGGCCAGTTTCACGGGCGTTGACCGTGCACACTGGTGGTCACAAGAGATTGATGATGTGTGGTACCGCGCGACACCTGGTCGAAGTCAGCGAGCCGCCTGCCAATCGTGCAAAGGAGGAAAGACCCTTTTGCCGCTGTCGCGTGCTACACGTTGGCCCCAATGAGCTCCCCCCACACGCGCCCCTCTCCTTCACGTGTCAGCGGCAGAGCGACGAACAAGCGGTGCAGCGATGGCCCACCCGCCCGCTGTGCCATCACATGGAAGGGTATCTCGATTTCATACCCCAGTATGGCGACGGGACTGGGGGAGATACATACGTGTTCGCGCCCAATATGAATTTTTGATTGGCAATAAACGGCCCATTCAACGGTCGTCGTGGCCTATCTGCATCATCGCCCTTGTCTGCTTGCAACCCAATCCAACGAACTTAAATGACCAGCGGTCAAGCAGAGAAAGCCTACCAATCCGCGCGGTTGTGTGCGTGTGGCCCGTGTTCTCGACTTGGCGATAGCGACCCAGGTGTGACGATGAGATGGGACGAAGTAGAGCTGCCATGTCTAGGCATTGACACCGCATCACGACATAGTCATAGGCCACGACGAGTGCAGTCCTGGATGCCCGATGGAGGGTCGACTTAGACCGCATGTGGGATTGCCGCCCGGAGCAGTAATACGTGGGACCGCTCTGGTGCCTTGGAGTCGCTGCGCATGCGAGCTGGGGAGCGTGGCAGGATGGCCCGGAGCAAAGGCTGTGTGTATTGCGTACATGGTCATTGGTGACAGATGAGGTGTATTTCAACAGTACAGTACATATACCCCGTAGGCTCTGGTGTGTAAGAGCCCGATTGGGTGGATAATGGAAATCATATAGTAGTTCTTCTCTGAGAGCTGCTGCAGAATGTCGGAATTGTCCCCCATTCTTTGTTATCACTGCTCCTGTTGCTTTTGCAGCAATCCCCCGTACTTTTTTCCCTTGCGTCACCAGCTCCATGCGAACTATCTAATTATCAAGAAGCACAGTACGTATGCCCACGCAGTGAGATTCTATTCTGAGCCGCCGTCGGGCCATGTTTCTTGCTTTTTCCCACCACAAACAAGACCAACGACCAACCGCCCTTCCTTACCGAAACAGGGAGCCAACATCCAGTCGTTTCGCCCGCTTCGCGCCGTTGTTAACCTGCACTACCACCAAACTACTGTATATTCCATTGCAAGCAATTCTTTTCTTTGAGTGTTTCCAAAGCAGTTGCGAACAAAGGGGAAAAAATTGCAGCCGCAAGTACGTTGGTACATCGTTTCCGACGGCAGGGAAAGAAGATTCTGCATCCTTGCCCGAAGCTTTCGCGTTTTTCTTTCCAGGAAAGCACACGCAGTCTGCAGATCACCCGAAGCCTGCGACTGGGGTCATCCTTCTACAGTCTTCCACTAGCTGCTGGGGCTGCCTTCCCTGCCACCCGCCGTGCTGGGAAGGCATCGCTTCCCGGTTTTAGCTTCGGAAAGGATTTGTTTTTTTTGCCCTCGTGGAGACCATACACAATACAAAGCAGAACCAGCCATCGGAGCACGTACAACAGAAGACTGCAGCACTTCTGTGCTGGCATGACAGCAAATAGTACCTAACCTAGGTACTTGTTGTACAGCGCCCATTGCCTGACCTGCTTGCAGCGACCACACTCGATGATGACCAAGCTCGCGCCCCGTGGCACTTTGACCTTGGGCCGTTCCACAACGGCCACCTGTCCCAAAAAGGGAAGACCCCAGTAGCCCCACAACCCCACCCTTGCAAAGAAGAAAGAGAGAGCAAGGACCAGGATCCCCAATCTACTGAACCCTTGTTCCCACCACAGCACCCCGGTGGGCCGCCCCTCCTTCCGCCAACCACAACACAGACCTCTTTTGCGCGGTATCAGACCTGCGAACTTCAATAGAGCTCCCACCCCCGTCCCTTTTCTTGTGGCCGGAGCAACAAAAACAGTTCCTGGCCACCACCCACACGCGACAACACACTCTATGCGCCCAATTAACTACATGTCACCAACCAACCAACCTATTTTCCCACCTGGCCCAACCTCACAAACAACGAAACAAATATAGCAGTCTCTCCCTCACCCAACACCAACTTACAGTACCATCCTCCCCGATTCCCCGACAACTTCGAGTTCTGATCTGGATCCGCCACTTCAGTCCTGTCCAGTCACGCAGTGAGCGTGTGTGCGTGTGTGCGCGCGAGTTGGAGATCTGACGACTAGGACGACGACACAGGAGGAGGAAAATCAACCGAGCCGAATACATAATGTCGACGACCGCGAGAATACGTCCACAGGAACTGGCCCTGCCAGTATCAACAGAAGGAGGATTATGGCTCAAGCAACCACCAGTATCATCTCAGCATCAACGCGATCAGCATCTGTCGTCTCCAGATCTTGCACAACACGACAATAGATTAAATCTGGAGGATCATCAGGATCAGCATTACCAACAACGACCACAACAGCCGCAGATGTCGAACAACAATAAAAACGCCGATCTTTTCGTCGTGGTCAACCCAAACTTCAACTCGTCCGCCTCCGATCTGGAAACGCCCGTCACGCCCACCTTCTCCTCTCACGGCGGAAACCACCTGCGCTACGCCAGTTCCACCTCGTCCCTCGACCTTCAGCAATCCTTCTCCTCCACCTGCTCCGAAAGCTCAGTCTCGCCCGCGCAGCCACCTCAGAGCCAGAACGCCAGCCCCATCGCGTCTGTCAGCACCAAGCGTGTGCTGCCTGATGTTCAGGAGGATCCTTATGAGCGGGAGGACGATGAAGATGAACATACAATGACAAACCTGACCGACGAGCAGCTGGAGAGTCTTTACGACTGTTTGTGTACGCTTCCGCCTATTCTGCCGACTCTCCTACAAACCCGGAAACTAGTTTCGTGACTACAAATTTACTGACCTTTTTTACAACTAGGCGACTCGCCATGCATTCACCACAACTCGACGGACATGTCCAGGAGCGAAGACTGGACGCACTCCGTCAACAGTGACTTGAGCCACTTTGAGTACGACATGGGCTTCATGAGTGATGGCGATGCCGATTCTGTCATTCATCCAGCCAAACTGCGCACCGGAACTGACTCACCTCTAAATGGTCTCACTATGCGAATTGGCTCTCGTTTCCCGACTCTCAATCGCTGGAGATCCACCAAGCGCAGGAACCGAGCCTTTACTGCCGCGTCGGAGTCGTCACTTGATTACCCTCCTACTTTGTCGCGCGCCACGTCTACCAGCCGCTCATCTTCTTTGTCAGCTCCCAGCCGCAACTTTCCCGACCGTACAAATGAGCCTCCCCTGCCGCCCACACCGGCCCTGTCATTCTACGAATACGAGAGCACGGACAGTGTTCACAGCGCCATCGCCATTGACATCGACAGGGCCAATGTACGCGAGAGCATTGAAAGGGATCGTGCTTTGGCCACCACGCCATTGTTGCCGCCTCTGCTGACAGAGGCGCCCTCCGTCTCTTCCATGCACCAGTCGCGACCACCATCTCCCCTCCAATCACCCACCGTGGCCCCGCAGCCTCTCCCAGAGCTCAATATTCGTTCCTCGTATGCGACGCCACCTCTCAGCACGAAGCCTTCGATCTCTTCTTTCCGGCCGCCCTTACTGACAAGCATGTCCTCTCCGACTCTGGCCATGAGCGACGTGGTGATTACCATTCCGAATCTGCTGGAGCAAAATGACGCCTGGTCCGACCGTCTGGGTCACGCCAATTACACAATCCTTCCCCGTCCGTATCAGTCCACAGCTACCGACTTGGAAACACTGCGCACCTTGCGCGCGGACTGGGACCTCGCACGTGTCAATTACACGAAGCACATTGTACGCACCGGCGAGCACTACGGCACGACCTCCAAGACTTACGCTCTCACCGAGGCAAAGTGGGCAGAAACCGAGCGCGAGTGGAAAGCGGCCCACGATTCATTATTGGAAGCGGTGTCAGCCTTGAACCCGGGTATCGAGGCCCACCTCAACTGGGACCGACTCCAGGAAGATGCTCCCACCAGCGTTCCCAGGATGCTGGATGCCGAGGGCAAGTTTCCCGATCTCGGAGACGAGGATATTGTAGGACCTATGCTACGCGACGCCGTCATGGCCAGAGATCCGGGCTCAGATGGGGAGAACGGTGCCAGGAAATTTTGGAAGAATCTCGCTGGCAAGGTTGGGCTGAGGAAGTGAATGCCAGTCCGAGCCCGACTTGGCAACCCGTCTTCCTTGTGGCCGGCGCCAGGGAACCTACTCGCACATTACGACCATTACGACGCATACAGCTTTGCATTCTCGGCGCGGCGGAATTCTTTCTTCCCCGGATCTCATATTCACTTTTGGTGTCGGAATTTTTCTACAGTGATACCATACCTTCGAGTCATTCCTTCACAGATCCATCATGGTGTATTCCAGCATAGCGCTGCTTCATTTCTGGTCACCTCCGCGATCCATCGGTCCTCCATCTTGAGCACGCGGAAACTCCGACGGCTCATTTTTCAAACTTCTAACTCATAACTCTCTTCATTTATTGATGAAGGGTCAAACATTTTTGCATCTGTCTGCCCTCTTTCGTCAGGAAGCTCCACACATTGGGGCAAGGAACAAGCATGGCGTTCTATGGTTTCTTTTTTGTCTGAGCGGGCGCCAACAGGACAGGGGCACAACCAGACCGGAGGGAAACAAAAAAACAACTGCCAGCATAGCAATGGAGTACAGGAGCATGCTGAACAGCCTCGAGTGGGAAAATCAGGCCTGGAACTGGAATTGGGAACAATCACAGCCTAGAGGCCAATTGTTGATGGCAGACGATGGCTTACCATGAGCCGTGTCAAGCTGGTGCCACAGATACAGACGAGAGGCAAGCCTCAGACTAGGAACCACAGCGGTCCGGTACGCCAGCGGCGGCGCCGCTGGAAATTCACAAGCTCCAAATCAAATCATCAGGCTGAACAATTTACAAGCCAGGGCCCCGGCATTCCATCCTCATGTCACGTGTTTCGCTCTCCTCCGTCCGCTCTTTTTGGTCCCGCGCTTTGGCGGTGTACAATACAGTTTACTACATGCATATGCGAAAGGTTTGACCCCCTATCCACACATTACAACACAGGCAGATTCCCGCGTGACACAAGAGGCGTGTCAAGTCCTTGGCTGCAACAGTTCCTCCTCTGCTGGTGACGTGGGGGAGGAATGACAAGCAACACAGTTAAGATGGGACGGGTCCTACGGAAGGGAAAGGGAAGTTTGGCTTCACTATGCTGTGTATGTGTGTGCGAGCGACGATCTGCCGTTTCGCTGAGTACGAAGTTGGGGGGATCTACAGAAATGGCCTGGACCCTTTCGTTTTTCTTTGTACGTGTGCCTCTGACCCTACGCGGGCACACCTCGGCATAACTACGGTGAAGTTGGCGATCCTGCGACTAACCTATACTTGTTGCCCTTGACCCCAAGAGGCTCACTAGCAGTCGGGAAGTCTAGCAGGCGACGGCGCGAAGCTACCGGTAGGTACTTAGTAAATAGCGGGTAAGGCTGGGGGGCCCGCTTCCGCAAAAATGGCGGAAAGGTGCTTACTTCTCGGTTAACACCGCCCTTTTTTCCCTTTGTCTTCCAAAGAAGAAGCGGTGGCGAGGTGGAGTTCCACCCTTCCTGCGCCAACGGGCATCTCGGGACAAAGAAGACCCGGAGAAAGTATGGAGGGCAGTTTGCTTACTACTGGGGCGTGATCGGAAGTGTTCTAGTTTGGTGTGTTGGGAAGAGGAAGCATAGCAAGCAAGACAGGCAAATTGCCTGGATGACGGATGTGAAACAACGTGGCGCTGGCACGGCGCGGGTGCCGGCATGGACCGCATGGTGTGGGCGATGTGCCGTGTCTTTGTCAGGAGGCCCGGTGGCCGGGCAGCCGGGCTGATGGAATGGTCTGGTTTTGTGGGTGCAGTGGACAGCTACGGATTTCTCAGGAGCTGGGACGGGAAAGAGTTGGTGGGTGGGATGGAACGCACGGCAAGACTGACTGGCTGGCTGGCTGGCTGGCTGGCTGGCTGGCTTGTTTGCGGCGGCGGCGGCGGCGGCGGCCAAAAGGCTTGCTTGGGCGGCGCTGGTGGAAGCTGGCTGCTGCTTCGTTTGGATGGGCTCGTAGCCATCATCACTGCAAGCACTTTAGGTGGTGGTTCATCCGTCAGCGGTGTGACGCAGGCTGTCGTGTTATGTGCATGCGTGTGTGTGTTGCCAATTGCCAGAACCCGGAGAGGAAGGGGGGTGACGGATAACGTTATTTCCTTGTGTCGGTGTACCGTGTGAGTGCTATTCTGCATCTGGCCGTTGGGCCCAGCAGCAGCCAGCAGCATTTCAGCATCGCGCAGGCTTTCGGCGGCGAAGCGATGGTGGGAGGAATCAAGCCTTCCAAGGTTGAGTGAGACCTACCGGCCGGATTTCGGTGGCCATGGAGAAGGAGACCAGTCTCACGATTACCACCCCAACAAGGCTCGTCTGGAATGTAAAGCGAAGCAAGACAAGCCAGAGGGAGTCCTCCAGAATCCCACACAATTCTATCAGCCCACTTCAAGATCGCACCACGGAGGGAGAGGGAAAAAAAAAAAAAAAAAAAAAAAAAAAAGGCACCCGTACGGGGGGATCGGTTGGTGCATGTCTCGATGAGGAGCAAAAGCCACCGTGCTGCACACAGACACACATTGGGCATCATTGACTATGTGCGGTGCGCTTGGGTCACGGCTTGTAAATCGCGCCTCGACGCCTCTCTAACCCCCATCATCGTCGTCGTCGTCGTGGCAGGTGTCTCCCGTTTTGCTGCACGCGCCCGTGATGTGGCGGTCTCATCTCACGACTCGTCTTCGCCTGTGCCG
This sequence comes from Ophiognomonia clavigignenti-juglandacearum, assembly GCA_003671545.1. NCBI lineage: Eukaryota > Fungi > Ascomycota > Sordariomycetes > Diaporthales > Gnomoniaceae > Ophiognomonia > Ophiognomonia clavigignenti-juglandacearum. The sequence goes on along the minus strand of PYFS01004666.1, from coordinate 408 downwards.
CCTCCCGTTCCCCCCCCCCCCTTCCCTTCATATATGCCCACCACGGATGGAACACGCTGACGACGTCGACGAGCCCCGTCGTAGAAGCACCAGTGCAACTGTGGGACTGGCTCGATGGCGTGGGGAAGATGGTACGATTCCTGGGGATGGGCAGATCGTCCGTGGGCAGTGGGTAGCCGCTGGGTTGGGGGTTCGGGCCTGTAGGACCATGACCCACCCCACTAGGCACTGGGATAGATGACCAGGCGCCCTGGAGAAGCTGAGAGTCGGAGAGTGTGAGAAGAGGGGGGGGGGGGGGTGGAAGGGGGGGGCCCCAGGAGTTATAAGGGGGCAAGGGCCAAAAACGCAAATTCCCCTTCGGGGGGGGGGGGGGGCCCGGGGTGGGGGGGTTTTTGGTCCGGGGCCCCG